>DWAZ01000013.1:0-12358 GCA_018232205.1 Junonia vestina livia
TATTAACAATCTTTCAAAAAAGGTTACCGGTTTATTTTTTATTAATTTCTTAATTACTTATTTGACAGCATGGAACGTGCCACGAAACATGACATTTCAATTTCACAATGTTATAGAGAATACGATTTTAAGACAATAACGTGTTTCAACATAGAAATACGTTATGATTTGGCATAGAGAATAAGGGCCCAGGACAGAGCATTTACGTTTCACACATGTTCATAACTTCCATAGGTTCTGGTTGCGTGAGGCAACGTTTCACCATTATCAGATGTCACCTCAAGTCTCGCTATGGTATTTTGTTTAAACGAAGTTACATTTGCGTTTTCTTTAATAAGCTTGCTTTATTCCGTGCTAGACGTATTTTGTAAGGCGATTATGTGAATTAAGTATTATTTTTTAAATTAGGTGTTGTATATTTTGTTTCACTTATGTAAGCTATATATAATACTATGAATCAATTAAAAGATGTTATCCTATTGCTTACGGTCTAGCTACGTGTCTCATTATTACTATTAAAAATATTAAATAGACAATCATGAAATCTATCAGTAAATGTGAATGAAAATTAGTGATTATTGTTTTTTACGACAATATTACGCCGTCGCATCGACTGTTGTCCCCTTAAAGTTAGCAAATCAAACATAAGAGATTTTCTTCTTCCAAAATTCACTTCACGGAAAAATACCTTAAGAATTTCTCACTTCAATAACATTCAAAGAAAGCCGGATCGTGAAAATGGAAAAAATGCTGCTTGATTTCAGCATTCAGTCATGTATTTTAACAGAAAATCTTTTAGAAACATTATGAAAAACGGTCTTACATCCTTCGTCCCGAGAGAATATTGTGTGATATTTTGGTAACAGGCCTTAAGGTTTCTTGGGAGACTTATTGAAGACGAAGAACCCTGGCTTATCTCCGAAACTACCAATTATTTCGCGGCTTAAATTTTAGACAGGTTGAGTCTAGAGAAGGGTTTTCGTACATAATTCCCTCTCCTGGGATGTTTAGTATTTTTTATACTGAATACAACTGCTTAGAAAATGTAGGCCGTTTAGGTATGTAAGACGATTTTTTTTTCTTTTTTTAGAACGTGGAAACGTACGTGGAAACACAAACCAGTAATAACTATTAGAAATTTTATTAACATTGCGAGGGAAATGTAAAATTTACGCGTTATTAAAGCTCTTATGCCGAGCTTAATTCGCTTCGGAGTAGGACCTTGAAGTTTTGATTTTAATTTTCAATTAACCGACGAAAAGGTTCCATTCAGAAAGCTCGCTGGGCGAAAAGCTTTACCGCAACAGATTTGCAATTAATTAAAAAGATACTGTCATATTTACGAATATACATAGTAATATGTATGTTGTATGTAATATTAGATTTAAAAATGTATATGAACTGTTTTAAATTAATCGTGACCCTACTTTTGTAGACATGTGACCAATGTGGTCACATGTCTACAAAAGTAAAAAGTATAGAATATTATTACATATTCTATACTTTTTCATCGATCACAAACCAATTTTTTTTAAATCGTTTTTTATTAAAATATAAAATAGTTTGTTTAGAAAATATTCGTTGTTCCGAATTTCACGATATAGTTTTAATATAAGAAAAACTCTGTGTTGACACTTGCGTCAAAAAAATGAATGAGTGGTTTCTCCGCGTTTTCAGAAAAATTATAATACATATTTGTCTTCTGTTGCTATAATAATACAATTTTTAATAATAGCAGCGTTTTACCTACCAATAAAACGCTTATTAAGCTGTAACCTTATTTGAAGCCTTATTATTTGAGAGAGACGAACTTGACTTCCGGTAGCGTGTCGGTTTTACCCCACTATACTTACCTTTTTCATCTGTGGGTCACGTGACTTCTCCCTCCATCTGTCCACCTCTCCGGCGAGTTACCTGTGTGAAACTTTAGGATCATTGGCGTCTTGTCTTCGGTAGCGTTCGGTCGTTTAATGTAAGTATTGTACATTTTTAATTTTTACATTTTAATATTCTCATTTTGTTACAAGTTCCGTTAGAACTTATGAATTTTGATCTATGAATTAAAAAGAAGAAATCTTATTCGTTTTATGCTTATATCTAAAAAACGTATAACGAATTTATTCAAATGCTGTCATTATGAGTTGTTTGTTATGAGTATTTTGTTTTGAAAATACCTTGTATATATTTTTGTTTTTAAAAGTTTAATTAAACTAAAATTTTAAAGAAATATCTTATTGAAGGTAGATTTAACATAACATTTTTAAGTACGTTTCAGCTTAAGTATTAAATATGTATATGCTAAAATTAGTTTTATTAATTTATAAATTGATTTCAGAAAACTTTGTACGATGGAGGTACATCAAGATTCCGATTCCTCTTCGGAAACCACATTACCACAAAATTCGTCTATTGTTCTACAAGCTGGCACTTCTAAAGATGTGGATACTACTCATAATAATAATCGGAAGAGAGCAGGTTCGAAATTGGGCAAAACAAAAGAAAAACGACGTAAATTAGAACAAACTATTCAGGATCTTGTTGAGCAAGTAAGTCACATTAAAGAATTTATTTCTGATAGCGTTGCCTTTCAACCTATATATCAATCTAGTCCATATTCTCCTGAACAAGTATTTGAAAATGATAATAGATCTGACGTTAGTGCAGACGTAAGCCGAGAATTATATATAGATAATGATAATGATAAAAATGTTGCTCAACCTTCATTTAGTTTGTCCTTAAACACTGTTCTTAAAGAGCCGCCCATGCCGAAATCGAATCCTAATCATATAGAAATTCTAAATAATTTACAATATTTTAATTCAGAAGATTGGAATAACGTTCGTTTCTCTGAAGTTCAAAAACAGTATTGTTCTACACCTGGGTTTACTTCATTAGAAACAAATGATGAAATAAAACCTTATGATAAATATGCACATTTGTCTAATATCGAACGCGGCTTTGCTGCTATTACGCATGCTTTAATTTTACAAAATGAAGCTTTACAGTCTGGTTTTAAGGCGGTTATTGAATGGGCCAATACGGAGAAAAATTTAACACCCGTTTCGTTGCAAGATTGTATAAATAATATCTTTATAAAAGGAAATCTTCAGAAAATCTCTAGTGATGTTTTACAATTAGCTTGTGGCCATAGAGCTGACATAATACAGCAAAGACGAGAAAATATTTTGCGATCGGTTAAAGATAATTTTATAAAGGCTAGCTTAAGTAAAATTCCACCCACGTGTGAATTTTTATTTCAAAAAGATCCTTTTACATCTGCTATTGATAAGGCAGGTGGATCTACAAAAGTTTTCTGGCCGCTTCGTGGTTCAGGATATAAAAAAGCTGCTGCTCAGGCTCAGCCACTAAAACAGCAAACTCAGGCCGTGCCTAGTTATGCTAGACCTTACTATGCACCAAGGTTTAATCAACCAATAAGTAATGATTTTTCTAATAGATACCCTCCTCAGGGATATATTAGTGACTCTTTGCAATTGCAACCAAGAGATCAGTCTCGTTTTTTCCAAAGGTTTCCTGCACCACAAATAAGGCCATTACTAAGACCTAATCATAATTTTCAAACTCAACCAACAAATTCACGAGGTGGAAAAGGTAGATTTACTAACCAATCTCGACAACAAAGTGGAAAACGAAAACTATGACTCAGAAGTTTTTCAAGCAGGTCGGTTAATAGATTTTGTTCAAATATGGAAGGAGTTTCGAGCTCCAATGACCGTAATCAACTTAATTCAAAACTTTCGCATTCCATTGAAAAGCAAACCACCTCTACAAATTCCAAATTTAACTACAAATCGCTATCAAACACCCAGTTCATTAAAAATGGACCAAATAATAAAACAATTGTTAGACATGAATGTGTTGGAACTAGTCAGCATCAGTCCAAGTTTTGTGTCGCCGATATTCTTAACCACAAAAAGCGACGGTTCATTTCGCCCAATTTTCAATTTGAAAAACCTAAACAATCATGTTCATATAGAAAAGTTCAGTCTTATAAATGTCCATCGGATACCAAGCTTTTTACAGAAAAACGATTACCTTGTAACAATAGATTTATTGAATGCCTATTTCCACTTACCTATAAGCAAATCGCACAGAAAGTTTCTTCGAATAATTTACAAAGGACGCCTTATGCAAATGACTTGCTTACCATTCGGCCTAGCCTGCGCACCAAAAATTTTTGCTTGCTTAACAAATTGGATTGCGCATTTTCTAAGGAACATGGGGATACGGATCCTGGTATACCTCGACGATTTTCTTATAGCCCATCAAAATCCGGAAACACTTTTTTATCAAACACAAATAGTAGTTCAAACATTAGAAAAATTAGGTTGGAAGATAAATTACACAAAATCAATTCTTACCCCTCAAAAACGTTTACAGTACCTAGGTGTTGTTTGGGATACACACGAAAACAAAAAGTTTCTTCCAATTCAGAAATGCCTAAATATAAAACTAAAAATCAAACATTTACAAAACAGCCGAAAAACAAAATTAAGAGAAATGCAAAGTCTCATCGGATCATTAAATTTTGCCAGTTTTCCGATCCCCAGAGGTCGGTTAAATTACCGCGAACTCTTAAAGCATTGCAATACATTACTTCAGCTAAATCCTCAGCGATTATATCCGATCCCCCAGAGTGCAATAATGGAACTAGATTGGTGGTTGGTGAACGTAGAAGGTCACTCTCCAATACATTACCCTCCGGTTACAAACTATCTAGTGACCGATGCTTCACATATAGGGTGGGGAGCCAAATTAAATCATTTAAGTCTCAGCGGCGAGTGGTCTCGAGAAGAAGCAGCTTTCCATTCAAACTACAAATAAATGTTGGCCATTTGGTACGTCTTAAAAGATCACGGTCTTGCCCTGGCAAATTCATCCTTGTTGATCCAAAGCGACAACAAAACGGTTGTGGCGTTCTTAAGGAAAGAGGGCGGAACAAAATCAGATCTATTAACAGGTCTATCCCGCAAAATTTTCAAAATTTTAGATTCTTTCAGAATTCACGTGAATTGCCATTACATACCCGGTCGCTTCAACACCGAAGCAGATCACCTTTCACGAAATCAATTTCATCCAGAGTGGCATTTGCTCCCGGAAATAACAGAAAAAATCTTTTTATTATGGGGAGTACCGATGATAGACTTGTTCGCATCAGCTCAAGCGCACGTAGTTCCGACATACGGAACTCTCGATCTGACGGATCAGAAAGTTTATCTTTACGACGCTTTCAGTCAAACGTGGAATTATCCACTTGCTTGGATATTTCCGCCCCCGTTTCTCATGCCAAGAGTCCTTCATCATCTGAACTCTGCCAAAGGAATATTTTTAATAGTAGCACCACTTTGGGACAAGGTTTTTTGGAGACCCGATCTCAAGAACAGAGCACTCTGTCCCCCATACAGGATACACAATTTAGGCAAAGTGTTGATCGATGTAGCAACGGGCCATCCACCCCCAATGTGGCAAGAGATGACTCTAGAAGTATGGAAATGTGGGGGTGGTCAAATAGTTTAAAGAATTGGTCTGAAGACCAAAAATTATTTTTACAAAAAAGTTGGCGTGACTCATCGTTAAAAACATACAAAAACGCATGGAAAAAATGGTCAATTTGGGCTAAGGAAAATTTAGTTTGTGTAACTAAGCCAAAAGGTTCCGATTTGGCAAAATTTTTAATTGACTTACATCAGAGATATGGTTTGGCTTATAACACTATTTTGGTTTATAAATCTGCTGTTTCTACGTTGTGTGATCCAGACCTGGATAATCGATTGAGTTCTCACTTACTAGTAAAGCAAGCTTTGAAATCAATTAGTTTGAATAGTGTTAAATCTAAGAAGTCTCCTATATGGGACATAGATGTGCTAATAGAGTGGTTAAAAGAAAATGTACCTGATATAAATAGTTTTTATGAGTGTTCAGCCCGAGCTGCTATATTATTATTATTGTATTCAAGTCGCCGTGTACATGATTTAACGTTATTAACAATTAATAAGGAGAACTGTATTATTTCTGATGATCACATTATTTTTTGGCCGAAATACGGTTCCAAAACGGATTCAATAGTAAATAGGCAGTCTGGGTGGCGAATTTTAGAACATAAAGAATTTCGTTCATTAGATGCAGTATTTTGGACTAAAAGAATAATAAATTTGTCTCAAGATAGGCGATCTAAATGTAATGTTGCAAATTTATTTTTAACAACTTGTGGCCCTCCTAAACCAGCTTCTAGAACTCACATTGCTGGATGGATTAAGAAAACTTTTATTCGGGCTGGTATACAAGCGAGCGCTGGTAGTATTCGCTCTGCAGTTGCATCTAAGGATTGGGTGAAGTGGTATGGTGGTTTAATTCCGTACCACTTACTATGTCTAAATAGTTTTAATTAAATTCGGTAGCTGCGATGATAATAACAAAGGCTGAGCGAAAGTAAACTTAATTTATTGCGGATAAGGTTCAAGCGTATACAACGAAATGCATATGTAATGAGTTTACGACACAGTATTTATACACAAAAATAATAAATAATAATTAACTAAAACTATGTTGATGCACCACGCATACATGCGCAGGAGTGGCCCCGCCCGCTAATGACGCAGTCGGTCATCGTAGACAAAAGACTCGCCAGCGTCCATCTTGGCGCGCGGTGCATAAACAAAAGACCATGTCCGTGGGCGTGGCCTAATGCGTCCTGTGTGTGTGTGTGCAAAGGAGTGGTGCGCTTCTTATCTCTCGATGACGTAGAAGGTGGCGTGATCCTAGAGGAGCGTTTGAACTTGTTTACGTACTTGCTCCTTAGGATGCTACTTGCCTAGTTGCTACAATAAATATATCAAATTGACTTACCTCAGAATCCGCTTTACATTGATGGTGACCATTTTCACACTCATTTTCTGGTGGACAACGCGTATAATGCCAGGAAAACGTGTCATTCGTGCCGTTGTTCTGATGAACGTTCGAGTATACGGCCGCGCAAGTGGTCCTCGATGAATATTCCAATGGTGAATCAATTGATCCTTCTGTACACACGCCTTCCCCGTTAGCTCCCTCCAGCGCACACCAGCCGCAATGTGAGTGATGGAGACACTCGGTACACTGTTCGAAAGTATTGCAAGGCGCCGGGCACTTGTTTTTATCTGCTTTAGTTAACACCAGCCCACAAACGCCACCCGCACAGTACAATGGTTGATATGCCGGAGAGATGCAAGTGCCAAGATAGCTTGCCCAGTGACATTCGGATGAACCTCCCTCAGCGCCTTCGGAGCTAAGGCAGGACTGACAATCATCATAAAGGTGGCATCGGCTAGGACACTCATCTTTAGTGAGTCCGAAATATGAGTGTCCAAATTTGAGTGAGAGTGCAAGTAAAGCTGTACGTGGTTCTTCTATCGAAGCACAAGTCCAGCTATATAGCTCTAACGGGTCGTCTGTTATTCTTGTTATTTGTGCTAAAACGGAACGACAGAAGATTATTATATATCATTATTATTATAGGCTATTACATTATTACACAAAAAATACATTTAAATGATTTGATTAAGATTTGAATACATACCTCCTCTGTTCGCTAGCCGCGTCCAAGAACATTGATTTGAAACACATTTTTCGCAGTCTGGTGCTACACATCGTAATTCAGGGCACTGTGCGGAATCGCTGATATACGTAGTTCCAGCATTACACTTTATACTTATACAAGACTCGTCTGTTGGCACGCACTCACCTAAAACATTTGAAGTAAGTTAATAATATCACACTCGTTTAAGTCTGTAGACTTAACTTATCATGAATATACTTAAAATTTAGTTACCGATTCCAGCAGCACAAGTTTCACACCACCGACAAGCGGGTTTTTCTTCAGGGTACAATGGCCACGCGGCTAAACAAGACATGCACGAAGTAAAGTTTTCACATGGGCGCCTTGCTACTAAATCCGCATCACATGCTGCACCGGCGTTAGTAGAGATTCTATCACTACCCTCACATCCAGGTTTATCTACTGAATAACATTTCGTGTAATCTCCTGTACTGCAGAAACTACAACCCATATGGCTTCTGCACTCAATTTTGCTAGAGCTCCATAGCGAACACAGATCATCTGGCAAAGTAACACGAGTCACTTTACAATTAGCACTTCCTGTCCAACCCCCCACGATATAAATATTCCAATCATTTTCTGCCTCCATATCTATTGCCATTGCATGAGCTATTGTTCTCGGTGGCGGATGATCGAGTACACTTGAAACTGAAAGAGCAAATTACATTTTAAAGAACAATGAAATGAGACAAATTTCATATGGATTCAACAGAAATACAAACCTTTGGAAAGTTTAACCCATTGATTACAACTGTAAATATATGCAATTAATTCATTTGTTCTTTCATCAGGTATAGCTCGGCCTCCAAATACGATCATATAGTCATTAGTTGTCACAGCTGAATGTAAATATGTTGCTCTTGGTAAATTGTCGTGAGCATTCAGGCTGGGAAAAGTAGGTAATTCACTCCAATTCTTTGATGGATAGTGAAATGAAAATAGTTTATTTGATATCGTTGTTCCATTATACATATAGAGTATTCCGCCAAAAACGTATAGACTTTGTGAAGGTGCGTGATAAACTGTACTGTGACCAATTATTCCAACTGGTTTCGAACCCCCACAAGTTAATTTAATCCATTTATCAGCATCTAAGTCGAACTCCCACATATCTGTCATAAAGCCTTCTTCTAAAGAAAAACCTCCTATAAGTACCAAACTCTCATAATCCTGATATTTTTGTAGTGTTAATGTATGTCCAGCAAGTGGTGGCGGGGATTCCTCTTTACTTTTAATTTGGCTCCATCGACGCTCCTTCAAACTAAACTGCCAAAAATCTCTCAGTGTTTTGTTTTGACCACTCTTTTCCTGCAAACTCAGGCCACCAAAAATATAGATGTTTTGCTTAGAATGGTAAATTTCGGAGGCGTGAAAATATCGACCTTCCGGCATTTTAGGGTCAGGATTAGTGGCATCTACGTTTACTTGCATCCAAGTGTTATTTTTTGTGTCATAGAATCTGATATCATTTAAAGGTCCATGAGAGAGTGAATATCCTCCAAACATCCATAAGCCTCTTCTATCTGCAACTAAACTATGCCCGAATCTGGGTAAGGTTTTTCTCAAATGATCTAAGCCATCGGACAGAAAATCTGAATTAAAAAGTTCCGTGAAAACAAGTTGTGATTTATCGAGTTTAAGAGAACAGTCATCGCCTCCATAGCCTTCATTACAAAGACATCGTCCATAGCTAGTGTCACATACTCCACCCTTAAGGTGTATACTGCAATTGTTACGACATATTTCTGAGCTACAGTCATAACCACCGTAACCTTCTCTACAAACGCAATGTCTGTTTTTACATACTCTAGGCCAAGCGCAGTGTCCGTCACAGGCTAAAACATTGTAGACGCCCTCGAACCCTTGCTCGGGTTGACTCTGTTTGTAATGAACGGTCAAATTACCACTGCGAGCTTCCACCACTCCCGATGAGGCACCGTTACAAAAAACGCCCAAAAGTTGACTCTGTTGATTGTTGCTTAAATCTGGCACACCACCCAAACCATCATATACATATACGGCGTTTTGATCGCACGGTACATTAAATGTTGACGAATTAACCGTGAATTGAATAATAGCATCTTTAACATCCTCAGCTGATATAATCCATAAACATTCCTTAGCGGGACCTATGCTTTTTATATCAGGGTCGGTTTTATACGATCCAATACCTTCAGTTTGAGAGGCATTCAACATTCCCCTCGGTTCACACTGATAATAACATCTGCCTCCGTGACGAGGATCTCCGTAAAATTTAGGTTTACAGCGTTCGCAATTTTGACCTTCAGTATTATCTTTGCAAATACATTCACCTGTATCGACGTCACAAACACCCCGAGTTTCATCGCCGTGGTCGTTGCAGTCACAACGTCTGCATCCATGTCCAGCAGTCGCATTGCCGTGACTGCCTGGCTTGCATGATTCACAAAACTCACCTTCCGTCCAGTCCTGGCACTCGTCACATCGGCCTACGCCCGTCCTGCAAGTCGAGTGATTGTGACATCCACAGTTAATGGAACAATCTGCACCCGTCCAACCCAAATCACAGCGACATTTATACTGTGGAGCGCCTAAACAGTAACCATGAATGCAGTTATTATAACAGGTTCGCATACAGCTTTTCTTTCCGTCGCCGATATATCCCTGTTTACATTTGCAAGTATACGACCCGTGGGTGTTGTTACAGACGGCATGCTCGTGACAGTCGTGAAGTCTCAAACCGCACTCATCTACGTCGGGGCACTGCGCGTACGCCCAACCCGCGTCCGACGAAGTGACGTTGAGGAGCGAGGCGCAATCTACATGCGAACGAGTAAAATCACCCTCCGTACACATTCCGTTAATCGGATTTTCATGGGAATGACACCAGCCGCATCCCATACTGCGCAGGCAGGTCGAACACTGCACGTGGGCCTGGCAGGACTTGCACTGGCCGGACTTCCTGGCGACCTCGTCGGCGGGCGCGGAGGCGCGGTCGAGCCACTCGCGGCAGAGGCCGAACTGGTACTCGCTGGTGTAGACGCTGAAGCTGAAGCACTGGCGCGTGGCCTCGCACCAGACGCAGCGGCCGCGCTCGTCGAGGCAGTGCTCGCAGTCGAGGCGCGTGCGGCAGGGCGCGGGGCACTCGCTCGCGTCCACCACGGCGCCGCCCGCGCGCCCGCGCCGCGCGCACCGCGCCTCGTCCGCCCACCACTCGCAGTAGTTGCCGGCCACGCAGCGCTCGCAGCTGATGTAGTTGGAGCAGTTGGGGCACGCCGCCGGCAGCAGCGTCAGGTAGCGCCACTCGCCGTCCACGCTGCAAGTCGTCTTCTCGTCGACGTTCCTCTGTTCGCAGCGATTCGTCAGCTCGCACCAGCCGCACGCCGCGTCCGATAGACATAGAAGGCAATTGTCGTAATTTGAGCACTGCCCTTCCGAGTACGGTTCCAAAAATTCAAACGTAAATACCTGGAAATGAAAATTATTAGTACTGACGATTGAAATTAAACTATAAATAATTTTGTCGTCGTAGCTAAGATAAATTTACCTTGGCACTTTCTTGAGATTTGTTATGGAGTAGCTCCATTTTAGCATGATGATGAGAGGGATATAAACCGGTATGGAGCGAGTCATTGGCGTGCATATCTATAGCAAGGCGACCGGGACGTAAAGTCGGCCAATCGATCGGCGTACAAGCGGAAGGTTGAGCTGTCAAGTTCGCAATGGGGTCAGTACTATCTCCTAAGTTGAGAGACAAGTTGGAATATCCAGCACACATGTGTAACGTTTCTCCTGTGCCATTCCAATACTGAGGTATATGCAGCCAGCCTCGAAGTCTTGCTTCGCTAGCTCCGGTAAAAATATGATTACTGCCACCGCCAGTACCCCAATCAACTGTCGTTGCGTTCACGACAGAAACACCATCGGGATGATTCCAATCCGCTGGTTGTTGATATCTAAGAAATGTAAGCCCTGGTCGTTTGTCTAATATTTTACATTCATCTGGAGTCGTCACTTCCGTACCGGTCGTGCCCCACCAGCCAGGATTCTCAGAAGGTGTATCTTCACCACAAACACCATAATTATCTGGAATTTACAAATCGAATTAAACTGAATATTTGTTCATAAACTATACAGAAAATAATTTAATAATTAAATCACTTACCGTCTTTGTGATGACACCGTGCATTTTGGACGCACCAACTGCACTGATATAAGCCCAATTTAGTGCTGACTGAAGGTAGTGGTGTGCGAGAACTGTTTTTTCCCAATTCAGGTCCATGAATGAGGCATGAGTGACAATCACCGAGAGCTGGACAGATACCACCGCATCGAATTGATTGCAAATTAGTGGTACAATTCGACCCAATTGTTCTTCCATAGCAAGTCTAAAAAGAGAGACACAGGTTCAGCGCTAAGTAAATTCTATTTAGATCAATTTGTTCAAATTCTGTAAAACAATTATTAAAATATTTACGTCATCAGCAGAACACCATCCACACTCAGGATCAGCGAGACATTCAGGCTGCGTTCCATGTCTCTGGCAAGATGACTCTGGATCCTTATTGACATTACCAGCATGCCAACTTGGCACAACATATGCTAAAAGATCACCTGAAAATAATAAAAAAAATGATAGTTTTATCAATATAAACAAAATTAAAATACATTAAAACTGGCAGATTTCCACCTAAGTCAAAGTCAATATATTTTTATTCAATTAGGCTATGGGAGCTCTTTAATAAAAACATTTTCGAAAAAGAT
>DWAZ01000014.1:0-12330 GCA_018232205.1 Junonia vestina livia
ACGGCTTTACGTGCTCTCCGAGGCACGGTGGGTAGACCCACAGGGACCAGACCTAGAAACGAATGTTTATATAAATATAAACATCCGCCACGAGCGGGAATCGAACCCGCGACCGCCGGCGTTAATAGCGCAATCAGCACCACTACACCAGAGTGTATAATCATCATATATTTCGACATGTCTATCTTATTGGTAGTGCAGAAATCATTAAAAAAACTTTAGGTGAAATTCAGACCAATACCAGCCTATATTCAATATTAATAGCTAATTTGTAGGATTTGGGTTCATCTAATATATAATAAAATAAAATAAATCGCCCTAAGAAATGGTATGGCATCCATACAAATAGTCTACATTTAACAAGGGCGCTCACAAAACTGCTGATGCTGCTTCAACCTTGATAAAGTCAATAGTTCAAATGGTACGTTTGAATAGTAAATTATTTACAAATGCTGCCAAGAAACTTCGGTCCGTTTCCGTCGAGATGCCAAGGGCAAATCTCTGGCAATAGTGACTTTTGCTCTTGAATTTTTATGCTAAGTGACATGACAGCATAATTTCACGGCATCGCAACTTTTACGAGTAAAACATAAAGAACTGGAACTTTGATAACAATCACAGTTAAACAGAAACAATTTTGTACCAGAAATTCTACTTGGGTACTTTATTGGCCGATTTTGTTTTATTTTCATGTCCTTGCAATGATATAAAATACTACAAATGTTGAGAGTAGAAGCACACGTCACTACCAAAACATTTTCTCAAATTAAGAGAAAATTACTAGTAAATTTCTATACAAGCTCCTTTAGTATAAAATAGTGTTTCTCTATTCTCTAAAGGTAC
The DNA here is from genome assembly GCA_018232205.1 of Junonia vestina livia. Classification (NCBI taxonomy): domain Eukaryota; kingdom Metazoa; phylum Arthropoda; class Insecta; order Lepidoptera; family Nymphalidae; genus Junonia; species Junonia vestina. Next base: position 844 of record DWAZ01000014.1, read on the forward strand.
GATGAATCAAAGTAATTACAGCCAATTTAGCTGAAGCAAATGAAATATACGGTCCTCCATCAATTTCAATAGCTTCGTCTAAAATCATGAAAGCTTTAAAGTCTGGGTTAGAAAAATTAATAGAACTTGAACAAAAACACTATAAACTGAGTTTATTTCTTACACTTTTAGGTCATTAACTACTCAAACAAGCGAAATTATTCTTCTTAAGCGTACAAAAAAGGACTTACAGGATCTTCTAGAAAATTTCGTTAAAACTGTAGACGCTAAAACAAAACTTAAGCGAAAATTAAGCTAGTATGAAATTAAAACCGATTAAAATTTTCAAGTAATTAGATGTAGCTAAAACGTTTTACAATTAATGTAAAAGGCATCTGCATTCATGAATTATCTCATATTTAAATGCACCTGTGCATGAACGATTAATCACTGAAGAACTAGCATTTAAGTGCTCGGAGTTGTACGGAAAATTACGAAATTATGTAACGGGCTATCCACAACTTCAGTTTAAATAGAGGAAGATTTTTAAAGATGGCAAAGAGACAAAGTGAGGAGTTTTATCATCAAGAAAGACGACTTAGAATTAGACAGACGATTTTCTAAGCATACAGAGACAGTGTTTACATACATAAATAAATGATAAAGTTCACAAATAAAGAGAAGGAAAATAATCAACGACAAAGTTTCTGATCAAAAAGACCATTTACACTGAATGACTGATTAATTATTGAAGGCATAAATTTATTTAAAAGTGAATAAATAATAATATAAATAATGAGAACAAAAAATATTCATCGACATACAAAAAGAAACAAATAAACAGATGAAACATACAACTATATTATAAACAGAAATAAAACGTGCGTAATTTGAATTTGAATTTAATAATGATCGGGAAATCGGTTCAATTAACTCCTGAATCGGGTATCCTAGGGTTGCCACACGACCCGTTTTACCATGAAATATCATGGTTTTAAAGTGCGCTGAACTGTCCGGGATATTTTTTAAGTTTTTTCACTTTTTATCACCCGGTTGAGTTAAGGTTCCCTTTTTACCGTAACCTAAAGAAAGAAAACAAAAAAACCTCTCCAGTTAAAGAAAAAAACCTCCAGTCTTGTTTCTTTACGACAATTTTCCTGAGTTTTCAAACTCAAGTCCTAGTTTTTTCAACTTTACATGGCAACCCTAGATTATCTTAGCTATCGCTGTCAACGTTGCTCGCATTATGCCTTTTAAACGGCAATTGTTTCGAAATTATCGACTCGACTCTCGCTGATATCAATGAAATCGATTTTGGTGAAGTTTGATGATTCGTGAGCGAAATGCATCATTTGCATATATGATATAAATAAATATCTTAAAAAATAAAAAATATTTTTAAGATATTTTTTGGAATAATTCAGATTTTGGATTGTTCAAATAAAGCAGCCTTTGAAAGATCACTTAGACGACTAGGCAACATAAAGTAAGTATCTAATAAGGTTCCGTTACCCCTTTTAGAAATGGTATACTAGATCATGTAGTATACAATACCCCTACTGAAAAATTACTTATTTTCGAGGTGTAAAAAACGTTAGAACAAAAATAGTATGATCGAATTTATCAAATTGGATAATTCGTTTATCAAAATCTAACAACCGAATCGTTTCAAAACAAAACTTCTTCAACACCTTCCACGGCACCAAAAAACAAACTCACGTACAATAAATCAGAATAAATCAATTCTTATCAATAATCAAAATCAATATCCCGACAAATAACGCCGTAAATCATTAGTTTTGCCTTATCGCACTATTCCTCACAAAGCCAGGGACTCATTTGCCGCAAGGCGTGCACTAACTCAACGTAATGGTGGCGGGTGACAAATATTAGCGCCAACGTTTGATTAATCGCGACCAGGTACACGGCCACTAACAGGCCATAATTGGGCCATTAGTGCGCCATAAACAATATTATCGCCATAAGCTGGGATCGGCATCGATAAATGTGTTTAATTTTCTGTATACCTTTAATTGTATTTGAATGTCACCAAATATAATAGAACGTTCTGGTATTTGTTTGAAAATGGTTTGACAATTTTTACGTAAATAAAAACCCTTATCTAATTATTATTATATTCTGATTTGCTAAAAATCAACTATTTAACTGGTGCAAAATTACTTATAATTTCCTTAATGACTATTGTAAAATTGTTAATCGTCCTAATTTTATGTTACAGTTTGACCAAAAGTGGATCATTCCAGAATGATCCTATTCACTCAAAAATTCAACCTCAGAATCTCAAGAAAACTAATCCATTCATTTACTATAATACTATGTACTGACAAATAAAGTTCAACTTTACTGTTGTTAACCGAATTTCCTTACCATTTAATTTTTAACCTAATTCTGTAAACAAATCTCGTTGAAGACAGCAACTAACCCAATTTCTCAGGAATCTTACATAATTCCCTCATAAGTAAGATTAATCTTAAGTGTTAGGTGTAAAAGGAAACTGTGATAAACACGACTCCAGGGAACAGGAGCAGGTAACATGAGGTGTCTAGGATAATAAGACGTCGTTACGTGACTTTTCAGAAAACTGAGATTGTGAGAGCTAAAACTTAATTCGAATTAATATATTACGGTGAAGATTTTGCTGAATGTGCTTGGAAATCGCTAGATGGATTACGGATTAGACTTCTTTGTGTTAGTTAATCGGCTTAGTTCGGAAGGTATTATGATTACAATTATGCTCACTATACGACTTTTAGAAAATCAAAACAGTTGTTTAAATTACATGACAACTACAGTCTTGCAAAAACTCAAAGATTGACTGGAGTTATTTCAGTTTTTTATTTACTTTAATATTGTGATGATAAGAAAGAAAGATAATTTTGAACAGTCAAAACTAAAACTGAAAATTGACACAAAAAAACTTCTGAATAATATTTACGACTGAGTTATGTTCACGTCAATCTCCACTAATGTTTATAAAAAGAAAAGCTTGTGTTTATGTATGTTATGAATAAGCTGGAAAACTACTGATCAATTAAAAAAATACTGTCACCATCAGGATGCGTATCTTTTTATAGCATTTCTGTATTTCGTGCGAAGCCGGAGTGGATTGAATTGCGTAATATTTAAAATCCAAGTAAAGTTTATATCTATGTATCTATTATGACATAATTCCATAATTCTTAGTTGGCGAACAGTGGCACAGTTTAGCGTAAATCAAACAATACGTTGTAGGCCCTAAACCCCAATAACTCATGATAGGGACACGTCTCTACTTGTCCCAGTCATATATCTTGTCAATTCAACAAATTGCCCGATTACTCTATTACATAAATCAGTATTAGCACATATGAAGGTTTCTGATTGAACCTTTTGAACGTTAGAGGAATCTTATTGTTAGTGATATTATAGAAGTGAAGTTTACAAGTTTGGTCGTTTGGATGTCTGAAAGTTTGTTGCTCTTTCACGGCAAAACGCCTGAAATGATTTGACTGAAAATTGAAATGGTAATTAAGTATAGTAGGTACCTTGGATTAAGACATAGGCTACTTTTTATCTCAAAACATTCAATGTTCCAAGAAGAATTACATACAATCGTTACAACAGGTAGTCGGAATAGAAAATAAGTTATTTACGTACCTCATGTAATACAAAAGAGCTGAATTTTTTTCATATGAAAATTTTAAGTTTATTCTTTCTTCGTACTGGGACGTAATTCTAAAGACTTGCTTAAGTGAACAATTAGCAAGTACTTTATTTAAAATAAGTTTTAGGTCATATTTAAATTGTTAAGTAAATAGATTTCATATTTAATAGGTCGAGGTAATCTGCTAGAAAAACAGGTCAGATGTTAAAAATACGGTTACTTTAACTTTGACTTTAACTTCATAATAAAGACCTCGTAGCGATAATAAGATTAGATGGTGCAATATTCTTACTTTCTTATATAAAAACTTTATTAAGAGTTTGTTACTTTTATATTCACTCAACTGCGCTAGAAGGTAAGTTAATAGTATATTTTTTAAATGTGTTTGATTCCCTTAGCCTTGTGATCCCTCACCTTATGACAGTAAAATATAGACTGTCAAAAAATCTCTTAAAGCTTATGGTGTCGAAAAACACTGTCTAAATATTTATTTATAAGGTTTCTTTAACGTTTCCGAAGCATGAAATTGACTGCTAAATCACAGGCGACCTTACCAAAACAGCTCAAACGGTAACACTTTGAGCTTCTGAGGTACCAAACCTTTGTGGTACCACATAGTTATTAAATGATTTCATGGATTAAATTATTTCAAGTTGACTCTTTTTTATTGCCGGAAGATCTTCTTCAATGTAAGATTTTTCGATGACGACTATTAGTAGATTTTTTATTCAATGCGAATGAAACTGCTAACACAGCAATATAATAAAAGTAGCGAATTAGATCAAACAGGACAAAACCCACAATCACAAACCTAAAGAATTACAAAAGAAAATCATCTAATAAAATAAATGAAAACACGAAATCTAATACTAAAAGGATTATTATGAAAGTAAGCATTTGAGTTACACGAGCATAAATACTTAAGTAGATAAGTAAATGATAAGCCGGTTACCGCGTTGTAACGGCTACTTGTGATCCGACTACGATTAGCAATTATTGCTTATTTTATTTCTTTGGTATATATTTTTATTGTTTACTCAATTTTTTGCGCAACTTTACTTGTGTTTAGGTGTATATTAAATATGTAGGTATATTGTATGTTATAAAATAAAATATTAACTAAATAATAATATTTTATCGTGGGAGAGCCATGCATTTGCGCGAAGGGGCCGGCTCGACCGGAGTGGTACCACGGCCTCACAGAAAACCGGCGTAAAATGACGCTTGCGTCGTGGTTCGCCGCGTCAGTAAGGTTACTGGAGGCCCAATTCCACAACCCTTACCCCTTCATTCCTTCATTCAACAGGCCGGCAACGCATTTTGTGGCACCTCTGGTGCTACAAGTGTCCTTGGGCGGCAGCATTCACTTTCCATCAGGTGATCTATCGGCTCGCTTGCCGCCCTATCCTATAAAAAAAGTAATAATAATAAAGGTATTGCGGAAAAATGAGTTGTTTCCGGAAAGGAAAACAGTTTTTTTGTGGGACAATATTAAGCGACAATCGCTGGAGACCTGGGAAAAAGCTAGTTGTAATGTTGAATTTATACAAAATATTGTATTGTAAAATATTGAATTTATACAAAATATTGTATAAATTCAACATTATTGTAACAGACAAATTAAAATATTGTAACAGATGTTTCATTATGTATTTAAACTTATAACAAATTATTTGACCACAGAAAGGAATTGTATATTTCATACAACACATATAATATTATTATAGCCACTTCAATGCATTTAATAAAATTAATTTGACAAATCAGAATAAGTTGTCGCATAAACTAATTCGCACATTAGCTTCGTTTAATTAATGGAGCTAATTAATGTATTAAATTATATAACTAAAATTAAATTATTTCCGTGTTCGAATTTGACGATTCATTTTCGTAACGAAAATTTCGTTAGTTTTATTGGGTGTTTCCTCGTGGCCCAACTGGTATTCGACTGTTTCTATAAATAGGCAATTTAGAAAACATTATGTACTGTTAGCGGAACTATTTGGAATACAGGATTGGGTGACCTAGTGAGTGTTGTTGATGTCAAGACAGAAGACATAGCGATGTCGGGATATAACATTGTATAGAGGACTGGAATAGACATGTATAATGAACAGTGGTTGTATTATAATACATTATATTACATTATTACATACACTTCTCTATCTAATTGTACATAATATTATGTGTAAGAAAAAGAATAACCGTAATCTTAGAAATATTTTGTATAAAGTAAAATATAATTTTCTAGCCTGGAAGTAGGTATAGAACATAAGTAGGTATGACATCGAAAATACCTCTTTACTTAATCTGAGCTTTACGTCTGCAAAATTTCATAGTAATCGGTTCAGTAGATACGGCGTGAAAGCAGAACATGTAAATTCATTTTAATATAATATTAGTAAATAGTACGATTAAATACTATCTAAGCCGAGATGGTCTTGTGGTGCGAACACGTGGGTCTACGCGAACCCTTGAGTTTTCCAAGTACTTTTGTGTCTAAATTCATCTCGTACTTAGCGGTATGACCAACTTACAATAGAGAGGTGTGGTGGTCTAAGCTCTAAAACCTTTCTCTTTACATAACGTTACTCGACTTTACATGCGATGTAAGCAAAATTAAAACTGCAAATGTCAACTATGTGAGAAGTTCTGCGTAAATGGACGAAGTTGCGAGGCAGTTAGAGTTACATAAAATCGGAGTTCTAATAACTCTAGTTATTATTTCAAGAAGCATTACCTCCGGCCAGGAAACCAATCGACCTTGCACTAAGGTAACTTCCTGCATTATTCATACAGTATCGTTTTTCTTCTAAAACAAATAGAAACGAGAGATAAGGTAAAGGCACCTAATTCCGCGGTATTTCAAAGAATGTTATCTCATTTGCGAGGTATTCTATTTATTTATAATGTTTTTTATTTTAGATTGTTTGAATTTACTTATTAATCTTTTTAGAAGAAAAAACTGATTTATTTAACCGTTTTTTTTTTTCGGAATTAGGCGCCTTTACCTTTGATTTTTATCTTATATCTATCATGAATAAAACTGCATGAAAGTTAGGTATATGTTTTGCTTTTTATTTGATTTTGATTCATAATTCATTTCCTTTTGTATTTTTAAATTACGTTTATCTTGTTATGAATACTAACGACATCTCTATGGTCGATATGTTCGACCACAAGTGAGCATTTTGACTAATTGTGTTATTACATAAGTATCGATTCAGTAGTAAATTGTAGGTATGTTTAATCTTAAACAATATTTAATTTTAAAAATATAGTAACTTTGTGATTCTTTCTTCGTATACATTTTATTTATACCAAATTTTATACTCCTACGTTCGCCAAATTTATGTAAAAATTTATTTAAAAATATAGATTCACCTTAAAAATTGAAAATGTGGCATAAAATCTTTGAGTGAATAATGTCAGCCTTAACTGCAATTCTCGAGCGAAGCTTTGTTCGAAAGCTTTTCTTCTCAAACGGCTGAGTAATGTCGTCGTAATATAATTCCAAAATTCCCCACCATATTATCTTAATACTTTCATTTTCTTACTGTTAAAAGTGTTGTTATAAAAAGGAAAAATTTGTTTCTACAATGTAATCATCCTTAATAACTATTTTTCTTTATAAATATAACAGCAAATGCCCGTAACTTCGTTCGCGTGTAAAATCTCTGTAACTAGTAAGTTGATTTGAAAAATTATTTAATTTATTTTTCCTTCGCATGCTATATTATGCCTCCATATCTTTATTCGTTTTGAGGCTATATACTACCATTCGTAGGAATAAAGTACCTAGTAACCATAAGGGATGCTAGTTGTTTAATAAATACATGATCTACTGTAAAAGTAAATTTTCCAGAACAAAGAAATGGTTACTGTTGTAATATTAGTGCATACAAACGAAACAAACCATCTTATGAATAGGTATAAAATATATACTTTCAAAAAAGTCTCCGACGAATTGAGGACCCCTATCCCTTTCTTTCTTGAAGCCGGTTAAAAAGAAATTTATGTCGGCAGATGACGAACTTATCATGATATATTTGGAACCGTAACACCTTAAGACTTTAAATTTGGCAGAAATATTAATTTTCGTCTCCTTCTGTAATATAAAAATCAACTAAGGACACTCTTACATTCCATCAAATGTATTTATACACATACACGGGCGAAACTATTGGCAGTTACTAGTATCTATATTATAATGATTATAAACAAGTGTAAATTTGAAAATTTTAATAAACCCCCGACATCGTATTCAATACGACATGAGAATCACACACACGCACACACACACACACACACACACACACACACACACACACATACGCATGCATATACATAATTTTTCGAGGTACTCTCAATAAGCCCTTTCATTTGATACCCATATTGTAGAAATGCATCAAAATAACTATTCCGCCATCTGGAATAGTCCGCCATTTTAGATGACGTCATATTACTTTTCGAGTAACCCCTTAATAAGCCCTTTCATTTGATACCCATATTGTAGAAATGCATTAAAAATAACTATTCCGTTAGCTTGGATGGTCCACCATATTGAGTTTAGAATGACGTCACGCATTTTATCGTATATTGTCATCCAAACTAAATATCTATGCAAAATTTCAGCTCAATCGGTTGAAGATATCTGTTTCAAAATTGAGTAGCAAAAATCGACCCGAAAAAACTACATCCACATATTGCAAGATAATCTCGAAACGGCTGGACCGATTTTGATGTAACATATCTAAGAACCACCGCTAGAAAACACTCTTTCAAATAAAAAAAAACTGGATCCAAATTGGTTCAGCGGTTTAGGTGCTACGGTGCTACAGACAGACACACAGACAAACACAGCGGTCAAACTTATAACACCCCTCTTTTTTGGTCGGGGGTTAAAAAGTAAGAAAAAGCAGTTCGACAATCTTTGATGCAAGTAAACGTCAAAGGTAGATGTGGATAGATAAGATGGTACACAGGCTTGGCAACCGTTTTAAATGGATTTAGGTATGTGCATTTGTGTTATGCGATATTCTCTAGACTTCTTATTTAATTCATGCATGTAAGTCTAACATAATGAAGACAGCTAATGTCAGATCAGCTTTGCAAATCAAGACTTTCGGATTATGAAGATGTAGTTGTTATACTACCATTAATTTAATGTATTTTATTCTGATATGTTCGTTTTTATTCACGTTACTGTAATATCGCTAATTAGCTCAAAAGTCTGTATTTTACGAATCATGCAATACGTAGGACATTTTTATATAAAACAATTTATGAACTATTCATTCAGTACTAGCTTTGACTACCCAATAACCTTTAAACCTTAAATTTTATTGGGTAGTCAATAACCTTAAAATTTATTAGACAAAGGATGATAGTTAAGTTGAAATAAGCTTATATAAATATAATTGTGCTAACAATGTCATAATATTATCGATGTATGAAAGCTAATCTGATGAAGAAACCTATGATAAAGCTTTTCATTTAAATCTCTTCGTTCGTTTCGTTTCGTTTCGGTTCTTGTTTTAGAACTTCTTTTAAGGCTTGTTTTAATAAACAGTCAACACAAAACTGTTGCTAGTATTGCTTATACTCGAATCAAGTTCCAAATAAAAGAAACACATAAACCAAACAAAAATCTTTACAATCAATTCGCCATTTTATAGTTATGTACAATGAACGACAAAAAAGTTAATACTTTCGCATCGAGGATTACTAGTCGACTCTCCGACTATTCGTGTAAGCACACTAAAAGTAACAAATGAAAGAATATTACCCGAAAATAGAAAAATACCTTTCGCTTTTCTTATTTTCCGAACGAACCGAGACCATTTCTCTTTGCCAGTGAATCTATTTCCAAATATACCTAAGCGCGAACGACATAGTTGATAGTCAGAATGAGTAGAACATTGACTGGTTCGGGTTCCGTGCCAAATCACCAGCCATCAGTTCGGTATTGTACTGTTTATTTTGTTTGGAAAAAGTGTACATTCGAATTAATATCGAATGCTATGTTTTATGTCTATCGATTTGAAAACTGATTGACTCGATAAAAGTTATACAGATTTCAAATGTTTAAATGTGCTCCAGTGATTTGTTTGGTTAAGATTCGAATGGTTACAATTTTGTTACAATATTTAAGATATGTTGTCCTTTTGGAATGATTTAGTTACACAGGTTAGTTTTCGGTTTTATTTTTTCGAAATATTTTTTTTAATAAATACACTTGATAATATGTATATTTTATTTATTCAAAATGCTTTTTGATTAAGATACATTCAAAATTATTTCTGAATGTATGTTATGTATGTATCTTAATCTTTGACCATACTATTTATCGGCAATATTGCTACGAGTTTGCAATATTTTCACTAATATGTAAGTTGCTACAACGTTATAGTCTTTTCCAAAACAAGTTTGACCGTACAAACTAAGTCACGCATATAAATTCAATAATGTCTATAATAAGAAACAAATATTTTATACCGTTAGGCGCTGTCGATAGAGAATCTAAAAATAACTTTATAATAAAAGCAGCGAACAACACTTTAAGATGACAAGGATAATAGCGACGCTGTCGTTAGAAATTAGAATGAAACTTGGTAAACAAGAAAGGAATTTTATTTTCCAATAGCTGCTCGATAAAAAACTGGGACGCGGGTATGCTGGGCATTGGAGCAAGGAAAAAAGAGATTATAATTATGAGCTACGAACAGTGCATGGGAACAATTATAGCTTTTGAGCGTAAATGTCTTTGAAGCATAATAAAGCTTATAAAACGATACGTTCCACGTCTAAATTAAAATCAGAATAATCAGTAATAATTCGAAAGGAGAACTGGCAAAAATATATCTAGTCCCATAACGACGGCATAATATATGTCCTCAGATGGATACTTCGATTGTACCTACTTTAATAGTTACTATAGCAGCTTAGTTAAAATAACTGCGTGAATAAAGTTATGAGCATTTTATATAACTACTGTAGTCAAACAGCTTCCTAGCAAATTCTTCAGTCTGTGATTCACCTTTAATAAATAAATAAAACCTTTCTAGAATAAAAAATCTGAAGTTATAGTTTAAGCAGTTTTTTCCGCAGAAATACCGCAGAATTGGGTACCTTTACTTTATTACGACTAATTTGAAGACGTCTTATTGAAGTCTTTGCAAACTTTCATGGTTAAAAATTATTAGCACAGTTTTTAACGAGAAATAGAACTAACGAAACGATTTTTTAACACTAATAACAAATAGGAATTGAAGGGACGAAGATTGGTTTAAATTGATATGACTTTTTTTGGGTGACGATGAAACTAAAAATACAACTTTTTCGTGTTCTTAGACAATTAAATAAAGAAATAACTATAAAAACACAACCGACATCAGTCAATATAATCAAAATTATGTGTGTATGTGGGCGATGCCGTAGACGGTAACAAGTATACAATAAACACGCTTGTTTTATTGAGATTTAAATTTAAATAACGGAAATAGCGAATAGCATTAAATACGATATTGCGATGATGCTGTTAATGAAAATGAAATTCATTTGAATAATATAGCGAGGCTCCTACTGGAAACAGATGAGTCGGCGAGTTTCCAATGAATTTACGAGTAGTGCAATATAAATCAATGAGTAGGTTATATTAGTTATAAATTAATTTAACATTTATACCTTTATAACCTTTTTTAATCGGCTTCAAAACGAAGCAAGTTATCTATTCGACCTGCATGCATGAAGTAATCTCAGAAAAGCTTAATTTTTGGATCTGTTAGTCTATACTAGCTTCGATTTTATCTCACGTCAAAAGTCTCACATCTTTATTGACTCAC
>DWAZ01000015.1:0-12312 GCA_018232205.1 Junonia vestina livia
AACCCGGTATTTTTTAACACATTTGATATTTTTATACTATATGATAAAATAAATAATATGTATTATAATTACCTTGTACATGTTGATTCTCCCTTAAGTTCGGTAAGTAGTCTGCTGAAGCCTGTAGATTACAAATTATTTATTAATATTAAATATAAAACCAATCTATAAAAGAAACCTACTATCTAGGTTAGAAAAGGCTATCTTTTTCCAGGAAAATGTGTTAAAAAATACCGGGTTCCTTAGGAGATTTCCTTCTACCAGGACGATAAAGTCCTCTCAGTGCCCGGGAGCACTCTAGGCATAGGCGTTCCAATCGAGGCATCGTAATAACATAGGTACACAAGTAATTCCATGATGTTCAACTACGACGATATGGCGGATTTCCCCATAGGCCCGTAAGGCCAGGGCCTAGGGCGCCAGATTTTTAGGGGCGCCAAAATTCGCTTTTCAGGGACGGCAAAGTTGTAAATGAGGCGGACGACTTTTTAGCCCATTTCATATAGGTATGTCACATAGAGGATGGCTTGCTAAGGGCGCCGTATGACACTGGGCCTAGGGCGCCATTTGTGTTAAATCCGCTACTGTGCGGAACCAATAAAACCTATTTGCCTTTTTAAAAAAGCAAAATCAAAAGTAACGTAACAAAAATAGTACCTAATCGAAATTCGAGGCAAAAGCTAGTAGGAAATCAAATTGTTTTTCTCTCGGCATATTATACACTGTACATTAATGTGACTGACAATAGGTAATCTAGAAGCGAACGTGAACTGAGCGCAGTTTAATCTCCTGCATAATTCAAAATACCTCCACGTCGCCCGACGAATTGCTGCCACTGCGAAAATTTGATTTCTTCGCCTTCTTTTAAAACTTAATAATTTAAAGTCTACCATGCTACGTAACATTAACTAATGTTTTATTTTAACCGATTTAAAAAATTAAAGACATTTTTTAAAAAAAGGAGAAGCTCAAAACTAAAACAAAGGAATATAAAGCTGTATTTTGTTCCTTAGTTTTAATTTTTTATCTTCGTTTTGAGTTTTTTTTATTACATACTACATTTACATTTCCTAAATAGATTTGCCTCGTCACACTAAATGTATGATTTTTGACAATTATAATATATTACAAGATTTATATTTTACGTTTCGTTTAATAAAACGAATTTCATAAAATTAGATACGTTCCTAAGAAAATATACTTGCATCGAATTGATTTTCAATACTCTGCGAATTGTGGCCAACTGGATTTTCTTTTATTCCGCGGAATAACTAAACGTTCAACGCCGTAGGGCAGGAAACTATTCCGAGATGGAGATAAACTTTATTTCTCTCGGCTGAAAGTTGCTCCTGTGTGGAAGCTTAAAATTGTCTGGTGTCGCCGCATTTTAGATTTTAAAACGATAAATAAAATTTTCCTTCAGCTTGGATCAAAACAAAATTTGAAATATTATCTATACCTACCTATACTTGAAAATACTCCTCAATACCTATTACGTACACCTACTTTATAGAGTTCAAAGATTTTCTTCTGTAGGTAGTAATTTACTTTTCTGTGATAGAAAGTTATATCAATAGTTGAAGGTCTAATTTCCTACCGTAAGATTGGTGAACTGATAATGTGGTTCGTGTTACTATCAATATCAATTGATCCCAAAGGCTGCTCATGCCCGCGTTATTTTCCTTATAAGTCACAGGGGAAAAAGTACGGAAGAAATCGTACAATGGCTACTGGTTATGATCATATGAAAGCCTTTTAATATTTTTGAGGAGGTGTTTACTTTTGATACAGCTAATACAAGTTTTTGGAATCAACTTCGTGTTTGAATTTAGTTATTAGGTATAAGCTTGGTATAAATGCAATGCACAATTTGAAGAATGCAATGATAAGTACAGTGGCGTAGCTAGATATTCAAGGGCCCTGGGGCAAATTAAAAAAAGGGGCCCCTTCCATTAGGGTGGAGCGAAAAAACTTTTTTTGTAATCAATCGATGTTCCGTAATATTAAGAGTATCTGCTAAAATTTTAGCTTTCTCGATCAACATTTTAAGGTGGCGCATTATAATATTAAATTGATTATTAGGAAAACTAAGCACTTTTTGGCCTTCAAAAACAACTTTAAAAGTTTTTTTTTTATGGCTATAGTCTGTTGTACTTTAAATAAATAGAACAATGAATTATTGCGAACAATTCTTAATAAAAACACTTTTATATATAGTTTATTACCCTAAATCATGAAGTCTCACAACCGTCTTTTTGGTGAAAATACTGAGATTTCGTGCAGAATATTAGGACATCTTCCCTACCTTTAATCCTAGTACTATTGAAATTTCCAGTAAAAAAACAGATAATGAACACCCCTGTTACGAGTTTTACTGATCTATCTACCACCTGCGCGTGACGAAGATACTTTTCGATACCAACTATTGGTGGCGATTAAATTTCCCTAGCGGCGGTTTGCGGAACTAGTATAGGACAGAAATGACAGATACTTTTCGAACAAATATGTTGGAAACAACCTGAGTTTGTCATTTGATTGTTTTTAAAACAATCAGTGATATGATTTCGTTGTTGGACATTTACAAGGTAGTCGAACATACTATAAGATCTCTTCGTAAGGTTGAAGTTAGATTGAAATCTAAAAAAGTATTGATATTATTTTGATAATTTACAGATGTTATTGATTATTTTGTAGTACCTGGAAAGTAATCCGATTCCATATTTAGTTAATTCTTAATTTAGTGGCTTTAATTCCATATTTAATCCATGTTTAAAAAGTATCTGACACTTGACACTTGACAGTATCTGTCTTACGCTAGTTTTGCGAGTCGCCGCTAGGGAATCTGCTCATTGCCAATAATTATAATCCCCTGAGAAAATTTCTGTATCGATAAAAATCATAGTGATTGGAGGTTCAGTTAAACTTTTTTTGCCCAGTCTATTGTTTTATAGTATCTTGTCGCAACAACCTAAACTACTCATTTTCTTCTTCTTCTGATGTTGGAATTCTCAAACTTTCTTCTCTTTAAACTCTATTCTATCCTTCAAGATTCTTTGAACTACCAGATTACTTATTAGTCAGTCATCATCTTGTCGCGAAGTTAAAAAAATATTATCTGGATACTTGAAGAGTGCATTTCTTGTACGCTTTAAAGTTTTTAAAATTATTTCTCAAATAAATTTTTTGTTTAGTATACCTGGCCAAATTTACATGACGTGTTAAACCAGATTGTTTTTGGCGGAGAGGGATACGTGGGTCTACGACCAGACTCGCGCCCTTCGTCAAAGCGGTGGAAGCGCGTTCTAGCCTGCTAGTGCCTTCGAGGCGCTCAGGTGACAGGAGCAGCGAAGGACGCACACGACGTGGTATGCCCGTCTCCGCGAAGATCGGTACGCGCTAAAACGCGTCGTGAGTGCGATCCTGCCACCCTTAGAGGCCTGGATACGAAGGAAGTGACGAGCCACCTTCCGACTTACACAGGTGCTGCCCGGTCACTGTTTCTTTGGAGAGCTCCTGTGTAAGATCGGACGCGAGGTGACGGCGGTTTGCCGCCACTGCGGGGCTTACCAAGACACTGCCCAACACACGCTGGAGGCGTGTCCCACGTGGACCGCGAAGAGGCAGGTCTTGATCCAGGAAATCGGGTGAAATTACTCCCTGCGGGCAGTCGTGTCGGCGATGCGCAGCGAATCGGCGTGGGAGGCCGTAGTCAACTTCTGTGAGACAGTCATGATCCAGAAAGAGATTGCGGGGCGGACTCGGAAGAGGGCCGAGTGCCCGGGCGGAATAAATAGGACACTCCCTCCGGCCGTGGGTGCGTGAGATGGGGGTTTCACGCATCCGTCTCATACGGCCGAGAGGAGGACCGCAGTCCGGTTATGGCCCCGGACTGCCGGTGTACGCACCAGCGTGGGATGTGGGGAGGGCGAGACCATTCTTTGCGGTGAGGGCAAGTGATCCCCCAGGAGTCAGGTTTCTATGAAGATACCTTCATAGAAGATATTTCTATGAAGAGAAGATAGATATAGTTATCCTGCGTTAAATAAACACAGGTTGGCGCGTAAACTTTCATGTTAAATGTGGTTATTCCTCCAATTATTTTTTATTAGTATTCCAATATGTAATTTAAGAATTCTATTTTCAAATTTCAACCATTGAAAATGTGCCAGCTTTCATGGTTGTTAGATAAGTTTGATGGGATCTCATCTGTAGAAAATAAAAAAAACACATATCTGATCCAAATATTTTTCGTCGACGCTTAACAAATTGATAGAAATGGCTTCAAATGTTTCCACTTTCAAATCGAGAACATTATTGAGCTTTCTTCCTATGGTGTCAGAAAAAAATGTTAAGGCCTGTCGTAGTGCCATTGAGACTGTAGAACAACTGGCGTAGAGGTTTAATGACCCACTCCACGAGATTCGTTTTGATAAGAATACGCTTATTAGTTAAATTGGGAAAAACTAAGTACAAACTGTAGGATTCACGCAAAAAAGTTTAGAAATATTAAAATTTTACTATCCCTAGTAAACATTGTTTTCGCCCTTTTCACTCCACCCTAATGTACACCAATTACGCGAAGACGGCTGAACCGATTTTTAAAATTCTTTTTCTGTTTGGAAGGGTAAATACTTCGCACTGACTTAAAATATTTTAGCACTTAAAATGTTGTATCAAAACACTTTTTTTGCCATTTTAGTTTACTTTTAAAGTCGTTTTAATTTTTACCGATAATTTTAGTAAGTACCAACAAAAACAATGAACCGACGTTTATTTACACAAGCTGATAAATTGATTAAATATCTTTCTCAAAGCTAAATAATTTATTTTAAGTCACATACAATTATACATAAGGGGTTGTTCAAGTATTACGTAACGCAATTTTTGAAGATTTTAGAAGACCCCCCAAACAAAACGTTACGGTGCATTACATGTGGGGCCCCTCCCCCACATGTAACGCACCGTAACGTTTTTCTGTACGAGAGGGGTACCTAGATGTTACGTAACACGTTGTTGTAATACCCCTCCCGGCCCTATAACGCACCGTAAAGTGTTTAAAGACCTTCCCCTCCCCCCAAACTGCGTTACGTAATACTTGAACGAACCCTAACACACATTTATAATAATTATTAATTTTAGTTTCGGTATAATATTTGTAACAATCTCTGTCTTAAAAAAGCATCTATCTCTAAGTTGACATAACTACAAACCTACAGAAATAATTTAGGGAAATTTCCTTGGGATAACTTTCTTCTTTTTTTTAACAGAGTAGTCATTATTAATTTTGGGTTGCAACCTTTATTAATAGTATTTATTTATTAATAATTTGTTTTAAAAATGGGAGATTTTTTAAAAGCTTAGTTTGATTAGGATTTTCTAATAAGCGTTCGGGGGCCCCTTGAGCTTGGGGGCCCTGGGGCACTGCCCCGCTTTGCCCCTATGTAGCTACGCCACTGACGATACGTAACGTGCCCAAAACGGATGACGTCATATCGTGCTTGTCAAACAATCTTGCCATGGCACGTTACGTTTTCTTAAAATGGTATTTTGTAAGCTCGCGTCTTGAAAAGGTAAGGAGTAGCATAGATAATGATATTCTAGTCTTTTTAGAGATGGCACGATCCGTTTTTATTTACAATCTTTCTAAAAAGTTTACCGGGATATTTTTCATTAATTTCTTAATTATTTATTTGACAGCATGGAACGCGCAATGTAACGTGACATTTCAATTTCACAATGTCATAGAGAATACGGTTTTAAGACAATAACGTGTTTCAACATAGAAGTACGTTTTAATTTGGCATAGAGAATAAGTGCCCTGAGCTTATGTTGTTTGGTTTTGATCCTCGGTTTTTACAAATATTTTTATACATTTATACATGTATGAGTATTTTAACAAACGGTACGCTTTGGCTTCTAAGGGCCCAACCCAAATAAAGGTTATAAAGAGTAAAGGGGTTGTTCAAGTATTACGTAACGCAATTTTTAAAGATTGTAGACCCCCCTCCCCCACACGTAACGCACCGCAACGTTGTTATGTACCTCTCCCCCTAGATGTTACGTAACATTTTACCAAAATTTTTAGGTGAAAATGGTCACTAAAATAATTTTCTAGACTATTTTCATCTAAAAATCACAATTATGTCGTTACGTAACGCGTTTTTGTTATATCCCGGCCCCATTTTACAAGACCCTCCCCTCCCCCAAAACTGCGTTACGTAATACTTGAATGAACTCAAATAGCCATATAGCCTATATATAGCCTATGTTAGGTAATGTAAGATAAAGCAGGTTTCTAATGGGGAAAGAATCTTTGAAATCGGTTCAGTAGATTTTGAATTAATTCGTTAGGTACAGTATACATAAATACATGGAAATCATTCCATTTTGTATTTCAATTTTTGCATAGTTCAGCAGTTGTCAGCGGCTTTGACTTTTTTGCATACGAATGCTTTAAAACAATTTTTTACAAGTCTTTATTCCATACTCTAAAAGAAATGTTTCTGCCGAATTGCAAGTCATTCAGTATCATGGTAAATATGTACGAGTATCTTTTAAATATTTACCGAAACAAATTTAAACGCTAAGCAATAAGGTTTTTCTTTTATTTAAAGATAAATAAATAAATAAATAAATAAGCCTTTATTTGATTCCTTACTTACTGTTACATTATCACTTAACACTAACATGCAACGACATTTTTTTTCTTTTTAATATACAATGTTTTAGTGAGACAACTTAATACATCAATAAACTTGAATTAAATTATACAGAAAAAAACAATAAAGCAGTAACAGTTATATATTTTTTCTTACAATGTTTTCATTAATAAAATTTATTTAATACATTAATAAAATTGAATTATATTAAACAATGAAATGAATATCACAAAGAAAATAATTTATAAATTATCATTCAAATTTCATTTGATATATATTTAAAGATACCTACTTATTATTTGTTCTACATAATGTGTCTCTCTTTGTCTAAAGTCCAGAAATGTGAAGACAGTACTCAGCTCATGGTTTATATACATATAATATTACGTATATATTATATAGTAGTTATTTATAACCTTTGTCGTCTAACTCATTGTTTACGAGCATTTAAATATAAATACACGCGACAGACTAAAACAAAACTATTCACACATACATTCATGTATAATTATGTAACGTTAACATGGACTTATCGAGAAGACTAACCATAGTGGTTTAAGCTAAAAATAGCGTCTTTGTGTAATAGTATGGGTAATATTCATTAAGAACAATTATAACATTTTATATTTACACCCGATAAACACTTAGAGAAATAAATATTTACGATTGTAGTTAACGGATTAGTTATTTATTATACCTACAAATCTTTTTTTTCTGGGAAAAGGTCGGCAAACGAGCTGACAGATCACCTGATGGAAAGTAAATGCTGTCGCCCATGGACATTTGCAGCACCAAAGGAGCAAAGACAAAATGCGTTGCCGGCTTTTAGGGGGTATGGAGGGGGAATGGATGGGGAATTCATGGCGAAGGGGTGGGGAATTGGGCCTCCGGTACCCTTACTTACGAAAGGGGGGTAGCCCCGGCCATTTTTTTTTTTTGTTATTGTGATTAAATTATCAAGAGAAAAACAAAGAAAACTACGAAAAATAATCAACTCTATATTTATTCGTATTACAATATTGAAAATTTGTGCAAAAATAATATATAATACTTATTAAACCCACTTCAATTAGTAGTCAAATTTTGGTATCTTTTTAAAGTGGCGGGTAGCTCCGGCCACCTACGTAATTAGTGGCCAAATCGTTTTTTGGCGACACACACGTCACAGTTATAGTACTCATTAGATGGATTTATGTCTACACATGCCTCGTGAGCCCAGCCTTCACATATTTCGCATTGGATCCAGTCCTCATCGAATGTTTCACCACAAATAATGCACTCTGTTTCCTTATTTTCCGACTTAGACGCAACGTTCTTCGCTTTCACCTGCACTTTCATATTTTTTTTTACCTTTGCCGCAGCTTTAGGATCTTTGGCTTTCTCCGTCAATTCCTTTTTGTAAGGCGAAGATGTCAAAATTTCGCTTCTTTGTGTTCTTCTTCTCCTAGCTGTTAATCGTTTCTTTGAGGCATCTGGAAGAGGTGACAAAACCTTAAGCACATTATTAATATTCCCAACATCAACACTTGGACTTGGCACAACCTCTTGTAAGGTTGCTGACGACACAGCTGGAACGCTAATTGCTGGTTCAACGTTTGAGTTTACTACTGCTTCATGAGATTGAATGGCAGCTGACGATACGGGCAGAGCACTGGTTGACGGACCTGGTGTATTTTCAAATGCTGTCGCACTAGGAGCTTGAATTGTTGGCTGGCTAGATCTATCTTCGATTGGTACGTCAGTTAACGCCGAACCTAAAAAGTCTAGGTCTGAAAATGTGTCTCGATTGAAGGGCTGAATACCCGTGCAACGGAAACCACTTTGGGCTATCTCTAATCTTGCAGCTTTCGTGAACGCTATATTTGTCAGTCCAGCGACGTCGTAATCAGTCAGTCGAGCACCAGGATTTTGACGCATCCACGATGCTACTGCTGACCCATAAGCTTGTTTGAAAGGCTTGAAAAACACGCGATCTAATGGCTGAAGCTTGTGAGTCGTGTGGGGCGGAGTGCTCAGCATGTGAATGTGATTTTCTCTAGAAAATTCAATAACATTCAGATCTTTGTGGCTATTGTGTCCGTCTAATATAAGCAGAACAGGGTGATCTTCAGACGGATGGACATGCTTCTTGAAATGTTGTAGCCACTGGAGAAATATCTCCGCATTCATCCAACCGCTTTCAGAGGCAATACCAATGCTTTCTGGCGGTGAACCAATCATAAGCCGACCATTCCTATCCATTTTCTTCCTAGGGAAAATGAACATAGGGGGTATAAAGTGACCTGATGCACTCATAGAAATCATGACAGTGATGTTGCGTCCTCGTTCAGCTGAAGTGAGTTTTCCAACCTGCTTTTTACCCTTCATTGACAAAACTCTCTCATTTTTGTGAACAGTCGATACTCCTGTCTCGTCAGCATTATAAATTTGAGAGGCTTGAAAATTAAATTTTTCATACAGGACGAAGAGGAGGTCATAAAACCGATCAACCTGTGGTTTATTGAAACCTGTAGAACGCATCAAGCTTGTTGCCTCAGGAGTTCTCAGTACCACGCCTGGATTTCTTTTCTTGAATTCACAAAAAAAATCTTTTCCAGCCATTCGTTTGTCTTTATTAAATCTGTGAGGAACTTTAATTTTTTCTGCTAAATCAAAGGCAAGGCGTAAAAATTCATTTCTTGTTAAAGGCATGAGACGATTATCTAGATTTACAACATGCTCACAAAGTTGTCTTTCAAACTCAGGTTTAAATGTTTGTTCAAAACGTCCTAATTTTGGCCTAAGAGTGATCTGATGACCGTTTTTAATAGCTTTGACCCGATCCTGTAGAGAAGTACGTGGAACTTCATACTGATCTGCGGCAGCTCTCTCAGAACATTTTTTCTCAAGCACCGCTTGAATTGCTTTTTTCATATTTTCTTCACTCCAGTCTCCGCGATTCGTAGTTCTAGTTTTAAATTTCGGCATTGTGACGCTGCAAACAAATATATTTTTTAATTAAGACTTAAAATAATAACATCAATATAGAATAATAAACATCTAACATATGGCCGGGGATACCCCCAAAACTAATGGCCGGGGTTACCCGACATGACTTTCTTCGAAAAAAAAAAAAAATTAATAAAAGCAGTTAATTATACGTTAAAATAAACTTCAAAGTGCAAAATAGAATAGTATTCCATTATGTAAACAAAATCAAATAAATAATTACTTACGTTTATCCAATGAATATTGGTTTTCGAAACAATTGTAGACACGCGGTCGTCGCCAACGAAAAAGAAATTCATTCGATCACGTCCGAACGCAGCAGTCAATCGACTTCAACTGTTTGCATTTGACGAATTACTCGTAAACACACACAGAGACCACACGAACTTCAAGGTCACGCCGCGCGAATTACTAATATTTACTATGGCCGAGGCTACCCGCCGGCCGGGGCTACCCCCCTTTCCCCTATATATGTACTGTTGAGTGCAATCTAGTTTCAAATATAAATGCTTTTTGGCGATACACAAAGAATAAACGCGTCACTAATAACATTCCAAATCATATGTATTTTAATAATCGAACTGCGGACACCGGAGGTGATATAGTTAATCTTTTCGCCTATTACTTCTTGAGCGTCTATGATAAAGTAAAACCTAACAATTATACGCCAAATTTTATTGTGCATAATGCATCAATCAGCAAAATTCAGTTTTGCGAAGATTCGATACTATCTAGACTTAAATCTGTAGATATTACTAAAGGAGCAGGTCTTGATGGAATTCCACCTGTCTTTATAAATAAATGTTCCACAGCTTTAGTCAAGCCTTTATCGATTATTTATAATAAGTCTTTATTACATGGAGTATTTCCTTCTTTATGGAAAGTTGCTAAAATTACTCCCATATTTAAGGCAGGTGATAAGAATGACGTTAAAAACTATCGCCCTATAAGTATTCTTAATTGTTTTGCAAAAATATTCGAAAGTATGGTCTATGATTATATTTACAACCATGTTAAACAAAACCTTAATATTAATCAACACGGTTTCATATCTGGTCGCTCAACAAATACAAACTTGCTAGTATATTCAAATTATCTATTCGAATCATTTAACAAGAGACAACAGGTTGACTCAATATATATAGATTTTTCTAAAGCTTTTGATCGAGTCGATCATAGTATTTTATTGCAAAAGGCCAGCCATATGGGTATACATGGAAGTCTGTATCGTTGGCTTTGCTCCTATCTATCCAATCGTTCTCAGTTAGTTGCTTTACATGGGTATGAGTCTACTCCTATTTTAGCCACTTCAGGTGTTCCTCAAGGTTCAAATCTTGGGCCCTTATTATTTTTAATTTTTATCAATGATCTTTTTCCATTAATAAAGAGCGAATGCCTAGCTTATGCTGATGATATAAAAATCTTTCGTCGTATATTAAATTATTCTGACTGTGTAATGCTTCAACAGGACCTCGACATTATTCAGAGCTGGTGTAAAGATAATTTAATGAAATTAAATAATGAGAAATGCTTCGCAATTTCTTTTACAAAGAACAAAAATTTTATTACATATAATTATACAATTAAAAATATTGCAGTCTCTAAAGTAAATACAATTCGTGACTTGGGTATATTATTTGATTCTACTTTATCTTTCAAAAACCATTATGATTACATCACAAGTAAAGCAAATAGATTGTTGGGTTTTATTATTCGCACCGCTCAGCCCTTTAGAAACTCGAAGTCTTGGATTATTCTGTACACATCTTTAATTCGAAGCATTTTAGAGTATTGCTCTACAATATGGTCACCAATATACCATACCCATATAGATCGCATTGAGTCTATCCAGCGGCGATTTCTCAGAATACTAAGTGGCAAACAGGGTCTTCGACGTAAATTACCCACTTATGAAGAAAGACTTCAAAAATATAATTTAAAAAGCCTTAAGGAACGTCGAATTATAACAGATTTGTGTATCCTACACAAGGTAGCTAATGGTAGTCTGGACTGTCCAATATTGGAAAATCTATCTTTTAAAATTCCCAATAGATCAGTACGCCGACCTCAGCTATTTAGCATACCACCTACAACCAATAGAGCATCACAGAATAATCCTATTCACAGAATGTGTAAGCAATACAATAATTTGGAATGTCACTGTGATTTGTTTAAAGGCAGCTTTAATTCTTTTAAATCGTGTTTGTATAAATTGGAATTAAGTTGTTAGATCTTATTTATTTTAGTCTTTTTTTTATCCTTTTGTAGTAATTTAAGTCATTTTTATTTTTATTTTTATTTTTTTTAACCTTTTGTTGATTGCGTCTAGTTGTGTTTACATCTCTTACACACTGAAGTGCTGTGTACAGTTGTAATTGGAAAGCAGATTTATTGTTAAATATGTTAAGTACTATCTCATGTATCTAAATGTTTTAATCTGTTATCTGTTACTGTACCAAACAAAATAAATAAATAAATAAAATACCTCCTATGGGGTTCTTGATCTCCTTGGATTATCCGGGTTATGTTGTGTGTCATTTTGCTTCATTTTAATCGAAATCGCCTTTTAAAAACAAAATGCTACTAACAGTGACAAACAAAATCCACCCGAGCTGAGCCGCAGGCAAAAGCTAGTAATAATAATAATATCTACAAAATTCTATTA
>DWAZ01000016.1:0-12166 GCA_018232205.1 Junonia vestina livia
GTTTTATCTATAATATTTATCTAATAATATTTTTAAACACATATTTTACATAAAAAGTTTTTAAATTATTATCCAAATAGGGTAATTGGTAATTCATATGATAGACCGCCATTTTTCATAATAAAAAATCTATTTAATTTCCCGAACTTTCGACACAGGTGTGTCGAAAGTTCACAGGGTGCTTGTCACACAACTATGCACCCGGGCAAAAATGTCCTATTTTCTTCCCTTGGTTAATAATATACTATTTTTTTGTACTAGTCAATTAAATGCTATAGTCAGTTACAGTTGGAACATATTTTTTCTGAATGCAAAAAAACTATGTATATTTATAACGAAATATACTTTACCTGGTAGGTGAATTGAGGTGTAATGCCGTCTCTGGTAGGTCTGGCTTTTTTGATCCAGTCCGTGAGATGACGGACAAAGTCGAAGAAGAAGTCGCCTTCCGGTACAGATATCACTTTATCAGCTATTTTAACGAACAAACTAAAGCCTTCACTAGATCTGAGATTCAGTCTCTGCGCAATGTTTTGACAAAAGTCTTTTGCTCTCGTGGACGAGTCTACTTCAAACGCCTCGTCCGTATCGTCTGGGAAATACACTTTGTGGAATATTTGAGTCGTTTTGTGTTGTATCGCTTCGACTTCTACTTGATGGGGAGGATATTTTCTTTGTCCATTCCGTAATGTTTTCTGAAGTCTTTGTAAGGAATCTTGAGCAATTGGATATCTTCTAGTCCTAAGGAATAAGGTTAACTCTCTAAGTAGACCCTGACTACACGCAAACAACCCTGTGGCCAGCCACATCAACTCCCAACCTCTTTCTTCTGACATTCTGTTTCTATTGTCTGTCAGTTGTTTCATAATCTGACAATATATTTCATCTCGTAAAATTTCATGTTTAAGTGGACCGTCAAAAATGTGATCGGTGTATTCGTTTCCAATACGAGGTCGTTTTGAAGGGAGATCACCCATATACTTTAGTATGGCCGTATAGGCGAAACAAGCTTCTTCAGCTAATTCCTCTTTGGCTTGCAATTTTTTTAGTAAAGGTTGTTTTATAGGATCTCTTGAATGTCTCCACAATTCTTCAGCACCTCTTTTCGCTGTTGATAGTGTTAAACCTTTAGATGTAGTTCGTTTTGGTGGTAACCTAAAGTGGTCTAAGGCGTATTCCAACAAGTTGTGAGGTTTGTCCCTAGATTCCGTTCCATTAAATGTGCTTGTAGGAGCACGCCTTCCGTGTTGAGCACCTTCTTGACAGAATAAAGCTAGGATATCGGGTGGTGGCTTAGTTAGTGCAGGCAATACATAAACAGTTTCGGCTGGAAAATCTCCTCTTTCCATTGACCTTTCACAACGACCGATGCACCATCCATTATTTAGAACCGATTCTCCTGTACTATCTTCTTCTAAAATTATCAAGTCTCCTTTCTGGAAAGTCAAGAAACTGGAACCCTCGCCAGGGGCCTTGTAATCTTGTAATGCAATAACAAACTTGGACCTTTTCTTTAAGCCTTCTAAGAAATAAACAACTAAGTCACGAATGTCTTCTGCATTAGGACTTTGGAAGGTAAACTCTTCGCCACGTACTGTTGATAAACTAAATGTTTGTGTGAACACTTTATTAGTTTTCTGACTTGAAACCGTTGTTATTTCAGGGAACGAGAGTTCAAGTAGAACTTGCTCTTGATCATCAACAACGTACACACCAGTCCAATTTACCGCTATAATAACATCATTCTTAGGCAAATTTGGTCCAGAATTTCGATATGCTTCATAAAACCTAGAAAAGAGCAGAGGCCACTTGAACTTTGCATAACTCACAACGTCTTCTTTTACTCTATATGCAGGAACTTTTTCTTTAACATAATAACTTTTTTTGTATGCTTGAACCACTAGAGCTCCCCAACGATCAACTGCTTTTTCGACACCAGTCAAACAATAATCAGGTATATAATTTGGCAACAATGTGTAAAGTCTTTCTGTATTCATGTCTTGTCCGTATTCAATATAATACTGTTGAGCGGCGATCATAGCTAAATCTTCCTCTTTATCGCACCTGTATTCTCCGAACTTTACACCTCTAACGACTTGTTGGTAAATAAGGTTTGTTGCCACTTGATCTTCTGTGGGGTCGTGCCATGGAGCGAATATTTCTTTTCTGAAGAATAACCTCCACGGCGCGTTTCGTTCTTGAGCACCTTGTTCCTTAGCATATTGTTCACATTGCGATATTGCATCCATAACATGGTCACCACCACTGCCCAGTGAACTAACTTTATCAAACAATGCAATATATAAGGAAAATCCAAACTGATCCCGTAAACCAATTTTATCAGACAGTTGATTACAGAGTTCTCTTGCAGTTGTTGCTGAATCTGCTAACAGTGTTTTTGTGTTACCATCCATAAACGTAATGGGTAACATTATAGGTTTTTTAGATTTTGTAGCTTGAAGCTCAAGCCATGATGGTGGCTGATTTCTTGTTCCATTGTTAAATGTTCTCTTAAGTCTGTCTTCACAATATGGTGCATAACCAGGAGGGCCTTCTCTAATAAAGGCTCTGAGGTAATTCACAAATTTTTCACTGGGAGCAAAACAACCGACACATAATGAAAGTAGAATCCATCCGCGAGCGTGTGAAGATTTGGACGGATTGTTTGTTAATTGTTTACATATTTGACAGTATATTTCATCTCTCAGTTCCGCTCTTAGGATACCGTGACCTATGATAAAATGAAGTTTTTCTAAATTCGAAGTTGGTCGAGACTCTAGCCACGATTGATAACTGTCAGCTGTATATTCTTCGTCCTGGAAAATGTTTAAAAACAAACGTTTCATTTAGCCATTAATAACAAAAAATGTTAGATTATAAAAAGATTTAACCGTACCTGTAATTTTCTTCTGACGTCTTCCCCAAGCTTATTCTTCCTCTTTAAAGTTAACGAAACTAACTTATGCCTTATGGACCTTGGTTTCTGCTTATTCATATACGCATCAGGATCAACACCCATCATTTGCGCTTCCTGGAACTCTTTTGACCTAATGAAGTTTCTGCCAAGTGTTGCAGTAACTTTGGACATTACTGACGTATTATCTCTGTCCATTGTGTGGTATTTCGGCTCTGGCAAGTCTCCGGTGAAACGTAAAATTGTAATCCATAACGCTTGGGCGGCCTGAAAATAAATAATGCGCTATCTAAAGTACATTATTTTAAAAATCCATTAGATTTATCTGCTTATCACGATATTAAATCACTTAATCTTGTATTGTGCCATTATAAAGCAATTAGGTGTGTTTTTGTTTAATCATACCTACTCGTACATTATGTATTATATTTAAAGTTAATTCTTTTATAAAGTTGTCTTTTATATTATATATATCATCAGTTTTATTGAACTATTTAACCTATTCGAATGTAGTTACTATCTAAGATATTATTAATAGATAGTTGTTATTATAATTTATCTATCATCACAACTTCTGTATTACGTATTATCAGTACAATAGTTACCAATTGATCTCCCTGTGTGTGTAGCGGTAGTAACGGATGTTTTAAAGGTTTTCTAGAATATTGATGCGTGACATTGCCCTGGAAATATGTCGCTGCAAACTTTTGGAACTTGAACTCCGAAAGATCCTCCTCATCTTCTGACGTTGTTTGCATTGGCGTCACCATCTAAAAATGAATGAAACATTTTCATTTAGTCTTTCAAGAATTTTATACAGATATATGTGCTGCTAATGATTGTTTTGAGTACGTGCTTTAATGTTGGCCTAGTGACAGATTGATGATCATGTCATCATCAATCATGATGAACAGGTCAAGGAAGAAGACAGTGATATTATTACTAGAGATGGAATATGAAACACAGTTGTTGTAGTATTTTGAACGATCTTTAACAGTAGCTAAATAAAATAAGTTTATATGATGTTTACCTCTTGTTGATCAGCCCTTTGTTGTGGTAAATCACTAAACATAGAAGTATCTTTAGGAGCCGGTGCCTCACTGCTGGAGTCTGGGAGGAAATCAAACATTGCTTCCACTAATTTGCTATCATCCACTGGTTCGTCTTGTTTACGAGCTGCCTCTTGTAGTAATGTTCTTTTAGCTTCGAGTTGCCGTTTTTCTTCTAGAACTAATTCTGCTTCACGCCTTTCCAGCTCATACATGCGTTCCTGTTGACAATTTTTACTTTGATTAAGCCTACTTTTAGTTTAGTTTTAATCTTTTACCTACATGGCATACTATTCAAGGGATGCAAACAAAGTGACATGGAATCCTGTATTAGAAGGAGAATTAAACGCTTAACTCGTTTTTTTATATTGGATCTTTTAACAAACTTGCTTTTGATCCTATTACAACATAAGCTCTTTAATAGTTTTAAATTACTTCAGCACATGTTTTAATAAATAGAGAAAGCGACATATACGTAATACTCGCCCAGTTTTCTGGTCGCCTTTTACGGTTTTGCAGAATTAATTTATAATTTTCTTTTGAGTCGACAGCATCGTAATGATTTAACCACATTTTAGGTGTATACGTCTGATCGCGAGTAAAGTTTCTAAATAGACTAAGTTTCGTTTTACGTAGTTACTAGCCAGAGTTATCCAACCGCATCCAGGTCGCTCGTAATTGTATAACGCTACATGCTCGATTAAGATCGGCTCTTACGTAAGTTTAGGATATATCAGGTGTATTAAGTTTTAGGTAACTTCGTTAGTTACGCCGGGTAGCTAAAAATGTAATTTACTGGCATATGTCTAGAGTGTATTTTACGTTAATTTATAATCATAATTTATAATTCGCTTATTGGAAGTAACGCATCCGATTATTTGTTGAAAAAGCTGTTAGATATATTATCGTTTTCTATTAACATTTATTTCTTTTTTTTAAAGATTTTAGGTAATCGATAACTATACTCGATGGATATCATGGACATCGGATCGGGGTGAAAAGTGTATTGGAGTAGAAATGCTCCCGTAGTTCAAAGACACATCTTTTAACTCTTTTAAAATAACTATACCGACTAGTAAAATTGATATATTTTTAAATTCTAATTTTTGGCCGGTTGGTCTTGTGTTTCGTCGATATCGAGAGCGTAGAAATCCCGCAGTTATTAAAACACTTAATGGATAGCCCTGACGAACAGATTATTAAAATGGTTTCGTACAACTGCAAAAGTATTAAACGATCTATTGAACAAGTAAGAGCTTTCTGCGGGGTAGCGGATATTATCGCACTACAAGAGACTTGGTTATTACCTCATGACCTTGGCCTTGTCAATGAAATAAGCGATGATTTTGGGTGTTTCGCCAAGTCTTCGGTGGATACATCGTCAGGTATTTTGAAAGGACGTCCTTACGGTGGCCTGGATCTTATGTGGAGGAAATCAGCTTTTTCTGATGTGTCTGTATTAGACTGTGATGGTGATAGATTGGCTGCTGTTCAAGTTACGTTGGATAGTCGTCAATTTTTAATAATAACCGTCTATCTACCAACGGACTGTGAAGACAACCTGGTTGCTTTCACGGATTGTATGGCCAGTGTAGCTGCCGTCGTGGAAGATAGAAATGCTGAGGCTGTATTTATACTTGGGGACTTCAACGCCCACCCAGGAGCAAGATTTGGGGATGAACTCCAAGCTTTTTGCACAGATCACTCTCTAAGGTGTGTGGATATAGAAATGCTTCCAGTTACCACACACACATTTGTAAGTGACGCAAATGGTGCTACTAGATGGCTTGATCACTGTGTGGTGACCAAAGCTGCACGTGATACTATCAGATCTGTTCATGTGGAGTATGGTGTCTACTGGTCTGACCACTTTCCATTAGTAGTTACCTGTCAGTTGGATAACTTAATACGTAAGGATACGTTGACGAGTGAAAACCACTTACAAGGTATACCGTGGGGACAGAGGCGGAACGAGCAAATTAGTATGTATAGAAAGTATTGTTGTGATAACTTAAGTTCAATGTGTTTATCTAGTCAATGTAATAGTTGTTTAACTTTTAACTGTAATGAACATTTATATTTAATTGATGAATTTTATGACAAAATTATTAATTTACTGCAGACTGGCTCTAAATATAGTTATAATTATAATAAATCTGTTAAGCCAAATGGTGCACCAAAAAAGCATAGAAAAATCTACGGTTGGAACATTCATGTTAAGGAATGTTATGATAAAGCTAAAATGTATTATAATTGGTGGAATTGTAGTGGTAGACCAAATACAGGTGAATTACATAGAAACATGATTGAGAGTCGTAAGGCATTTAAAAATAAGCTGAAGTGGTGTCAGAACAATGAAGATAAAATTAAATTGGACATATTAGCTGTACACAAGGCTAACAAAAATTTTGCTAAATTTTGGCGGACTACTAAATCTCTTAACTATAAAAATACTATACCGGTAACTGTAGAAGGTTTAAATGAGAGACAAAAAATTGCTGAACTGTTCTCACACCATTTCAGAGTTGCTCCCTTGCCTGCCCGCAGTGGCTATTCTAAATTGAAAAGTACTACTGAGAAAGAGTTTGTCACCTATAGTGCTGAGGACATTGCTGGCGTCGTACGTAAAATGAAAAGTGGAAAATCTCCTGGTGTGGATGGATTGAGTATAGAACATATTTTGTTTGCTGGTGATAAAATATATGACATAATGGCTACTCTGTTTAATGCCTGTATCAATTTTGGTTATCTGCCAAAGCAACTTATGAGAACAGTGGTAGTTCCAATTCCAAAAAATAAAACTGGTGATCTTTCCAATATCAATAACTATAGACCGATTTCATTAGGGACTATTTTAGGAAAAATATTGGAAAGACTAGTACACGGCAGTTTAAAAGACAATATTAGGTTAGATGATGCGCAGTTTGGTTTTCGTCCTGGGCTTTCAACAGATTCAGCGATCTTTAGCTTAAAAGCAACCGCTAATTATTATGTGAAGAGAGGAACATCGGTTTATGCGTGCTTCCTTGATCTAAGTCGTGCTTTTGACCTAGTAAATTATGATTTACTTTGGGAAAAATTGCAGGCTTCTGAAGTCCCTACAAGAACGGTGAATCTGTTGAGATTTTGGTATGAAAATCAAACTAACTGTGTCAGATGGGGCGACGCGACCTCTAGCGATTACAAGCTAGAATGCGGCGTTCGTCAAGGAGGGTTGACGTCTCCTGATTTATTCAACCTTTACGTGAACGAACTGATTGTTCGACTTAGAAGTTCCAAGGTAGGCTGTCATGTTGGTTCCACGTGCATGAATAATTTTAGCTATGCCGATGATATGGTTCTTCTAAGTCCCTCTGTCAGGGGCCTTCGGACACTGATAACAATATGTGAACAGTTTGCCGCCGAACATGGCTTAAAGTACAATGTTAAAAAGACAGTTACGATGGTCTTTCGTTCGGGTAAGGGTCCGGAGACAATACCTGGGCTATATCTTGATGGGTCTTTAATTGAAAGAGTTGAGCGGTTTAAATATCTTGGACATATTCTAACTGAGGGTCTGGTTGATGATGACGACATAGAAAGAGAACGTCGTGCCCTGGCCGTTAGATGCAACATGTTGGCTCGGCGTTTTGCAAAGTGTAGTGATGATGTTAAGAGGACGCTCTTTAGAACATATTGTTTATGTTTCTACACTTGTCAGCTATGGGTAAATTACACTAGACGTGCTGTAAACAGCATCAGGGTGCAATACAATGATGCCTATCGTATCCTGATGAAACTGTATAGGTATTGCAGTGCTTCAGATATGTTTGCAAAGGCTAGAATACCAGATTTTTATGCAATCATTAGATCGAGGGTAGCAGCGTTTTGGAAGCGTCTAAGGGCATCTAAGAATGAGATCCTGAATACGTTTGCAGGGTATTATGACTGTTCAATTTTTAAATTTTGGCTTTCGGTGCACCAGGAGGCTAACAGAAAATAGTTTTGGCAAATGACATGTGTATATAGATATACATAATATTTTAATATAATTATGTTCCTATTAAGATAATGACGTGCGATACGCTTAAATTTTTATTTTACTTTATTTCTATATTTTTATTATATTGTAATTCTAATTGTTGTAAACTGGTTTTTTTGCCTTTAAATAAACGATTTATTATTATTATTATTATTATATGAATATCAAAATTGATCTCCTCTTATGAGAGGGTTTTAAAACCTGTTACGCGGGCCGGGGCCAAGCGCAAAGGAGTGTTTATATTGCGAAGGTAGATGCTA
Source organism: Junonia vestina livia (assembly GCA_018232205.1). Classification (NCBI taxonomy): domain Eukaryota; kingdom Metazoa; phylum Arthropoda; class Insecta; order Lepidoptera; family Nymphalidae; genus Junonia; species Junonia vestina. Next base: position 8,245 of record DWAZ01000016.1, read on the forward strand.
GTGTAGAAGAAGTTAAGAATTTTCGGGTAATACGACAGGTGTTAAGGATGATGGCTTTCTGAAGTGTATGGAGTGTATATGGAGGCATGTTTAAGGTGTTCAAGCTCTGAGTTAGGGATTTGGGTACGATACCAGTGGATGAGATGACTATCGGGACTATATGAACAGTTTTTACTTTCCACTGAGTTTTTATTTCTATAGCAAGATCTTGGTACTTACAGAGTTTTTCAGATATGGTGGTAAGAATATTATGTGAATTAGGAATAGCTATATCAATCAGAAAAACTACTTCATTTTTTTTATCATGTACAGTAATATCGGGCCTATTATAATGTATGGTTTTATCGGTTATTATAGTTCTATCCCAGTAGATTTTTATGTTTCTATTTTCAAGTACACTTTCGGGTTTATATTTATAATATGGATTCATTTCAGTTATCAGTTTATATCTATGTGCGAAATTTTGGTGTATAATTGCAGCAACCTGATCGTGGCGGTGTTTATAATCGGTTTGTGCGAGAGATTTGCAAGCGCCCGTTATATGCTGGATAGTTTCAGAGGCAGCATTGCAATGTCTGCACATGTCAGTCAACTGGTTGGGGTCTTTTATTATGTATTTTCTGTAGTTTCTAGTAGCTATTATTTGGTCTTGGATGGCCAGCATGAATCCTTCGGTCTCGGGAAACAATTCACCTCGCCTGAGCCATTCGTTCGAATTTTCTTTATCGACGTGAGGCTGACTCAGATAGGCTTGATGTCTTCCATGGAGAGCCTTTGAAGCCCATGCTGCAACCTTTTCTTGTGAACTTATAATATTTTCATTTTTTTGCGTGTTTCTGTCATGTAAGTTTAATGGTGTATATTTTTTATCTGTTTCGACTGCGTGTTTGTGTAGAGATGAGTGTTCGGATTTGTTATGAAAGTATGCTCTGAGTGATAGTATCTGTTTATTGTGCAAATTATGTATGTCTATCAACCCTCTGCCTCCTTCTTGTCGTGGTAATGTGAGTCTTTGTATGCAAGATTTAGGATGGTGTTTTCTGTGTTTGGTAAGTTGTGAATTTATTGTTCGTTCTAATTTTTTAATATCTTGTTTTGACCATTGAATTATTCCGAAAGAGTATGTAAGAATAGGAATTGCAAAAGTGTTGATAGCCTTTATTGTATTTCTGGAATTAAGATAGGACTTTAATATAAGGTTAAGGCGAAATGCAAATTTTTTGTTAAGTTCTTGTTTTGTTATCTTTTGTTCTATTTGTCTGGATTGTTTAAAACCTAAATACTTATATGTGCTGTTTTCATCCATCGGTTCAATAATTTCTCCAGTCTCTAGTGTATAGCTATTGCTTACAATTTTACCTTTAACAACTGATAAAATTTTGCATTTGTCAACGCCGAATTTCATACAAATGTCCTTTGAAAACAGTTCAGTAGTATTTGCTAATTTAAATAAATCGTTTTTGTCGGTTGCGTAGAGTTTTATATCGTCCATGAATAAAAGGTGTGATAGGCGATATTGTGAACTATTGTTGTTTAGTGTGAACCCGATTTCAGAAATATTTAACAAGTGTGACAGAGGGTTAAGGGCCAGGCAAAACCACAATGGGCTCAAGGCATCTCCTTGAAAAATTCCACGTCGAATACGAATCGGATCTGTAGTTAAAGATGACATTGATGCTTGGTTTATTTTAAGTACAGTTTGCCAATTGTTCATGGAAATTTGAAGAAATGATATAATTATTGGATGTATTTTATATAGGTTTAGGACATGTAGCAGCCAACTATGCGGTACTGAATCAAAGGCTTTTTGATAGTCGACAAACATTGTGTGTAAATCTTTCTTGGTTTTTACTGCGTTGTTTAGAACTATTGCATCAATGGTGAGTTGCTCCTTACATCCTCGGCTATTTTTCCTGCAACCCTGCTGTTGCTCTGCTAATATGTTATATTTGGTTAAATGTTTGTATATTTCTTTGCTTATGCAGCCTGTTAAAATTTTATATATAGTTTGTAAGCAAGTAATTGGTCGGTATTTGGCTGGGTTCGTGGTATCTTTTGTATCTTTAGGTAGTAGGTATGTGATTCCGTGTGTTATGTATGCTGGTAGTAAATGTGGTGATTGAATAAATGAGTTTAAATGATTATGTATGTATGGGTGTGCGCTAGTAAACCTCTTATACCAATAGTTATGAATGTTGTCTGAACCTGGTGATTTCCAGTTGTGCGTGTGTTTAATAACTTCTGTGAATGTTTCTATTGGAATAAACTGAAATTCCATTTCTGGAGTTTGAATAGGTATCTTATTGATCCAATCGGCGTCTTTATTATGATTAATAGGGTTTTCCCATATATTAGCCCAAAACTGTCGGACTGATTCTAGAGAAGGAGTTTCAAAATTGTGCTCGCACTCTTTACTTGTTGAAGTTAAATTTCTATAAAAGGTCTTTTCATTATTACTAAATTTTGTATTTTGTAATTTTCGTTCCGTGCATGTTAAATATCTTTTAAGTCTACTAGCTGCTGCATTAAGTTTCTGTTTTAATGTATCTAAAAAGTGTTCCAATTGTGTGTTAGAGTTATCGTGCTGGGCATGTAATTGATATTTTACTTTTATTGTTTCTACTGTCGCTACTACTCTTTGGTTTCTATTGCCTCTAATAAATTGTGTTAATCTGCCTATATTTGCTCTTAGGTTTTCTATTTTCTTTTCTAATCTTTTTTGCCAATTAGGTTTCCTGAGTGGTTGTTTTTGACGTTCTTGCTGTGTGATATGAGAAACCTTTGCGCCATTACATTTGGCTGCTGTCCATGCTGCACAATAGATTATTTTTTGCAAATTAAGAAAATTTGTGTCTGTATTTAAGCATCTAGGTAGTATTACGTTGTTGATATATTCTGTAATAATAGAAAACTTTCTAGACGTTTTTTGTTTCGGTATGTAAGGTCTGTCAGTAGGTTCAGTGTCATTAAAATATTGCGTAGCTTGATGAAAGGTGTCCTCTATTTCTTGATTGGTTTCTATAGTAGCATGAACAACAGATATGTTTTCGGATTCAATTTCTGTATCATTTACCATGTCGTAATTTGTGTTTTGTGTTACTGTACGTGTTGTCTGGTCAATTTGCGTGTTATTGTATATATCGATATTTCTTTCTTGCGTGTTAAACAATGCATTGTTTTGGGTATATACCTGGGCATCTTGATCATCTATATTTGTTTGTAGGTGTATGTTCATCTGTTCAGGACTTATGTTATCTGCCTGTCTATTTAAATTACGTAGATTTTCGGATACCTCGTTTCGGATTACTGTTAACCTATCTTGCTTTATATATTTATTGTTAATTATTGCTCTTCTTTGATCTGCTAATCGTTGCTCTGTGATATGCATTAACTCTGGATATAAAGTTATAAATTCTTCATGAAGTTTCTTTCTATACGCCGTTTTATTAGTCTCAAGTTGTGTTATGTTATAATATATTCTTATTATTGCCTCATTAATTTCATTTGTCCACTTCATGCGTTTGCCTATTTGTGTATTAGTAAGAGAATTTAATTGTGAAGAAATACTTTCGATTTGTGTTTGTGTAGTTAATAATTCGGATCTGACTTCGTTATAGATTTGATCAATAGTTTCTTGTGATAACAACTTCTTTTGTATAATAGCTCTTCGCTGGTCCCCAATTCTTTGTCGGCTGACTTCCATTTGGGGGTACATTTCTAAAAACTTGGCATGAAGGGGTGAAAGGTATGCATTTGTGTCTGTTTCCATGTTTGTGAGATGTAGATAAGTTCGTAGGATAAACATATTCATTTCTTTACTCCATTTCCTACGTAATTTTGAATTGCTGGTGGTGGGCACAGGTTCGTTGACAGTATTTGTCTCCTGTGCAACATCCGTCAGCTGTGTACTGATTGATGATGA
>DWAZ01000017.1:0-12127 GCA_018232205.1 Junonia vestina livia
TTATCTGTGGTAGATGTGGTGGTACGTCACTTGATATAATCTGTGAATATTAAAATATTGGCACGGAGGCGTAGCTCAACTGCATAGAATGGTTTTTATCTATGGAAGTTCTGCCTCTTCTTACGTAGTATTGTATACTCTTTGATAATAGGAACAAAATAATATCTCTAATAACTGTACTGAAAATACCGAGCCAATATTTGTTGTAAAAAATAAAAATAATAAAATACGCTTACAAGATTATTCAGAATTGGATTGACATTCAAAAAATATTTTTGTGCGTTACACACAATAATTCGAACACTTCACTTTCGTTTAGAACCGGCCACTTAAATAAAACCATAAATAAAGAATCCCATAAAAATCGAATCCGTCCACCCGAGAGCGGACATCTCACTCAACTAATTGCAGTAATGGCGGGAACCTCAAAACGCGTCTAAAATGGCCGCTATAACTTCATCGCACGTCAAGAACAGATTATAAATAAGATGGGTGATGAAAACTATACTTACGTATCTACGTATGTTCGTTTTATTTTTGATGCGTTTTTTTTTTGGTGTGGAGACTAATGGGTTACGTTTTTAATAAATATCATATTTGTAGAAGTGAGAGCTTTGTGTGTGTGTGTGCGTTTTTTAAACTATTTAAAAAAAGCAACGATACTTCTTATAACTATTCAGTATAGTGTTTTAAAGTTCCATTTCTTAATTTAGTTATTTTACTTATATGGATAAAATATTAAGTGTACTTCAATGAAAAAGCTTAATAAAAGTTATTAAAATACTAGCTAACCCGGTGAATTTACCGCCTATATAATAGTCGATTTTTTAATTTTGATTTTGTAATTAAAAATCTTCAATTAAATTTTCAACCATTTTTTACTTTTCTCTTCGTAAAAGTCATCCTAGTACTTCCAGGAATACCTATTTAAAATATAATTAGAGAAAACGGTTAAGCTGCGTTCGAAATAGGCGTAGCAAATAAAAAAAATATATAGAAAATACTATAGAAATTGTGTCAAATATAATTAAAACATGTTATACCTATATAACAAATGTACGTATGCTCATAGGTATAAAATGCAGGCCGTGAGAATAACGCTTAATCATAACATTCCACAATAACGCACTTGGCGGTCGGAAACAATAAATTGTCTCAAGCGACGAATAACAAATAATTATTGTCACTTTAAGTTATTTGTTTCTCCCACTCAGTGATGCCATATCTACCAACTTTTTGGTAGATCTACCAATTTTCACTTGAGTCTACCTATCTACCACCCTAGACCTAAAAACTACCTATTTTTTCATTAGTTAGACGTATTACGGCTTGGAATTATTTTTAGATATATTGACGAAAGATGCGACGTTGTGTGAGCCATGCGATGACGCGTGAAGTATATTGAGTATTATACTAGAGTTCAGGCCACAAAAAAAAAAAAAAACTAACGTCAGTTTGCTTCAGTAAACTTCAGTTTGCTTGCCGATCGGCGTTCGCGCCATTTCACATCAATTCGCGCCACAAGTCTTGTTTCAATAACAGGGAAACAACATGGCCACCAAGGTATATTTCTTCAATTGGTATACTTCGTCATAGAGAGACATTATTTTACTGACGCTGACGTCGTGGCCCATTCCCGGTTGGTTTGTTGCGAAATCCAATAGTTCTGTATTGCGTGCATTTATTTATATTATGGATTCTGGCAGCAGCGAAAGTGAAGCACAGAGTTTTCGGTTAGGAACTCCGCCGCGAAAAGCTAGAAAAAGGCACTATGACCAAAAATATTCGAAATTATGGGAGAAAGACAAGGAATTTGCAGGTTGGCTTCAACGAAGTACCAAGGGTAAAGGATATTTTTATTGCAGATCATTTGGGGGGGTTCTTAAGTGTGCTGGTGGAAGATTTATTCTAAATAAACACGCAAATAGTTTAAAGCATGTAGCATGTGTGAAAGGTGAACATTTATTCCTTGGTTTAATGTTGTATAGCTTAATATTAGGGGAGACCGAGGGGTTTTGAAACAGAGGTGAGATGAAACAGTCCCGATTTCTCGAAACCTAAAACCGTTAGCGATTTGGCAACGTCGCTTTTCAACCACCTCCCGCCACCCGCTATCGAGTTAGTTCGCGCCGGTGGCGTCAGTGGTGCGGTTGTGTAGTTCTGAGTGACATGTGCCGAAAATCGCAAAATGTAAGTATTTCACGATTTTTTACGATGCACGTACTTTGATAGTGGTTTTGTATTTTGGGTTGAGTTATATACGTTTTCGAAACTCATTATCTATAGATTCATTAAATATAATTGGTAAATTTGATTTCTGTGTATTTACTGCTTGTTCGCGATTTGAATCAAAATTGGGAGGTTATTTCTCACTGAGGTGATTTGAAACAGACTGTTTCAACTCTCCTCGTTTTCAATTTAATATTTGATTATAGCTACGAAATATAAAGTACAAAGATTTAAGGATTTTATTGTTGATTTAATGTGTTTTGTTTCAGCATGCCTACTGATTATAAACGAAAGACCGACAGAGGTATGGCGAGTCGCGAGATTTACGATCTCGCTGCTGAAGAAGTCACTTTACGACACAAAAGTCTCCGTGAAGCGGCTTCGAGTTACAACCTGAACCACACCTCCCTCTACAGGTATATAAAAAAAAAGTCTGCTTATGAAGCTGACGAAACTGTGGGTGCTCCAACGGTTGGATACCCCGAGAAAACTGTTTTTACTGCTTCAGAGGAGAAGATACTCTGTGACTATCTTTTAAACTGCGCTGCTGCTAACTTTGGCCTGCGTACTAAAGAAACCAGAACTTTTGCCTACAAGTTGGCTGTGGAATATAATAAAAACATTCCGTCTTCTTGGACAGAGAATCAAATGGCTGGAGAGGTTTGGCTTCGATCATTTATGAAACGGCATCCTATTCTTTCTCTAAGACTGCCTCAACCAACAAGTATCGCTAGAGCTACCAGTTTCAATAGGACAAATGTGGAACTTTTTTTTCAAAATTATACCAGGGTAGTTGACAAATACCAGTTGCAAGGGAAAGACATATGGAACATGGACGAATCTGGTATCACAACTGTTCAAAAACCAGACCGCATCATTGCCCGACGAGGACAGAAACAAGTGAGTGCCATGACTTCCGCAGAGAGGGGTACATTGGTTACTATAGCCCTAGCAGGAAATGCCCTTGGCACTCACATACCCCCGATGTTCATCTTCCCTAGAAAAAGATTTAATGATCACTTTATACGCGATGGACCTGCTGGATCCATTGGCACAGCAAATGGATCAGGGTGGATGCAAGAGGACGATTTTCATGTATTTCTTAATTTTTTCAAAGATCAAGTTCGGCCATCAAAAGAAAATAAAGCACTATTGTTGTTAGATAACCACGCCTCTCACACATCTGTTAAAAATATCGAGTTCTGCAGAGAAAATGGCATTATTCTGTTGACTTTTCCACCTCACTGCACCCACAAGTTGCAGCCAATGGACAGAGCGGTTTTTGGACCAGTTAAAAAAGCAGTCAACACTTCTTGCGACAACTGGATGCGGTCTAATCCAGGAAAAGTAATGTCCATATATGATATTCCTGGGATAGTGAAAACTTCGTTTGATATAGCCGTCACACCTCGCAATATATCCTCCGGATTTGTCCATACCGGACTTTGGCCAGTTAACACTGAAATATTCCAGGACGCTGATTTTCTTCCGAGTCAAATTACTGATCGACCTTTGGCAACCTCCGTCAGTCCTGGCCCATCCAGCAACTTGGCGGGACTTTCAGGTGAAGAACGCGCGCCATGTCCTACTTCTAGCCCAGGTGAAGAATCTGCGCTATATCCTGCTTTTAGCACAAGTGATGAACGTCCCCCTGCAAATAGTATTTGTCATGATTCTCGCACACCAAGTCCATCAGTCTTAAATTTACCGGCTACTCCTCCTCAAATCGACTACGAAACAGAAGACGTATCCAAGAACCCTGTAGTAGATAACTCTGATAAGAATTCGCCTAATCTGGCAACTGGCATAATACCAGAAGCATCTACATCGCGAGCTACTTTAAGTACTAAGGTAGCAGTTTCATTCTCACCTGAAAGGCTTAGACCTTTGCCAAAGGCTCCTCCAAGAAAAGGAACTCAAACAAATAGACGCAAAGTGAAATCTGCTGTCTTAACTGACACTCCCGTAAAAGATGAACTAGCTGCAATCGAAGCAGCTAGAACGGTTAAGAAAAAGGTGAAGAAACCTAACTTTGAAGAAACTAAAGCAAGAAAAAGATCACAACCAGGCAGTACAACAAAAAAGGTAAAGGTTGTCAAGAAAAAGAGAGGAAACAAAGACAGTGATGAAGAAGAAGACGAATCCTTCTGCATTTGCTGTATGGAGCCATATTCAAATAGCAGATCCAAAGAAAAGTGGGTTCAATGTCTGGAATGCCAAAACTGGGCTCATGAAGCTTGTACTGGTGGAGAACTTTCTTACGTTTGCCACAACTGCTTGTCAGATTAATTAGTTTCATTTTTAAGATTATTGTTACTGAAGTATTGTTATACTTAAAAAACGACTGATTGTTAATAACTATAGATTATAAGTTAACTAAGAATGTTAAACATTTTGTTGATTTTACCGTTATTTTAATTAATGTTAAGAATAGGGCAATTTTTACTAACTTAGGAGTTAATTATTTGTATTAGACCTGTAGTTATTATAAATACATTGTTTAAAAAAGGTAAAAAAGGTCATTCTTACTTGAAAAGTTTTTATATTTTTGTATTTGTCATTTGTGAGATAATTGTAAGCTGAATAATTCAAGAAATATTGTTTAAGACTGATTGTAATACTTAAAAAAATGACTGATAGTTAATAATTATTATATGTCAAAGATTTAGTTACTTATCTAGGAATGTAAAACATTTTGTTGATTCGACTGAAAGAGTTTATTATTTTTATTTGTGTTAGACCTACTTGACTGATATGTCATTAAAACATTACTAAAAAAGATCGTTGATTACATGAAAAGTTTAATTTTAATTAAAACCTTTAAATCAAATCGTCATTTCTATTTTGCAGCTCCTATTACTCCCCAAAATCATAATGTTTCAACTCTCCTCGACCTCTGTTTCATCTTACCTCGGTATGAGGGGAGTTGAAACAAGTTGACTTGTTACGGTTAAGTCGATTTTTCACCACAATTTTTAATGCTTACAGATTGTCTATGCTAGCCATTCGCAAGTGTATAGAATAACCTTTCGATTGGTACTAGTACCATAAGATTTCTAATAATAGTATGAGTTATATCGAACAAAACGTGAAAATTGTTTCAACTCCCCTCGGTCTCCCCTAATATTGATTAATTATTAAAAATTTTACAAATTAAATTACTAACAATTAATTAATTAATTGCTGATTGCCTTTGATTGTGCTTGTATATAAATTCAGTCTTAATTTTACTCAATTTCGTTTTATATATAATATTTTTAAATGTACAAAATGCCAATTTTTTAAAAACTTAACTACTTGTTTTCAGGTACAGCAAGTCACCTATCAATCGCCCAGTTTGGGCAAACTCAGTCTAAAAAGTCATTTGAGGATAAAATCAAATTCGGAGAAATAAGAATGGCATGTTTTTTGGCAAAAAACAATCTACCTTTTAATATTGCTGGTTAGTAGGTATGTTTGCGGTTTGGTCTACAAATTCATTGTTTAAAAAATATAGACTGTTTTGTATTTCATTCACAACAAATTAATAGGAATTTAGACATTAAATTTAGTATTAAAGTAATATTATTTTTCAGGTGACTTAAAGAAACTTATTCAAAATGTTTGCTCTGATTCGGAGATAGCCAAAGAAATTACATTTGAAAAAACTAAGGCACAAGCTATTGTTACAAATGTAACAGGAAAATTATCTCACAACGAATTAGTTAAAATTTTACAAACTGAAAAATTTTCTTTGATTGTTGATGAAAGTACAGACAAATCCACAACAAAACACCTGGCGCTCATTGTCAGAACAGCAAAAGATTTCAATGTGCAAGATCATTTTTTATGTTTAATACCAATTGTAGAGGGCACTGCCTCAGTTTTACATAATGAATGCAAAAAATATTTTGATAATGAAAATATTCCTTATAAAGAGAACATGATTGGGTTTGCAGCTGATGGTGCAAATACTATGTTTGGTTCACATCATTCATTGTCCACCCTATTTGCAAATGAGATCCCACATTTATTCATGATGAAGTGCATTTGCCACTCGTTTCATTTGTGTGCTTCTTATGCCTGCAAAACTCTTCCAAGGGGTGTAGAGGATTTTGCAAGAGATGTATACAATTATATCCAAAATAGCCCAAAACGTCTAGGTGACTATAAAGAGTTTCAATCCTTTTTGGATATAAAACCCCATAAACTACTTCACCCAGCTCAAACAAGATGGCTGTCTCTACTTCCTGTGGTCAAACGGCTTTTAGAACAGCTTCCAGCTTTAAAGCTATATTTTCAAAATGCTGTTTTGAATGACAGGCTACTTGCAGCTCAGACTATTCATGTAAAATGCATGGATCCTTCAACAGAGCTATACTTAAATTTTTTGGATTATGTGTTGCACTATTTCCATGACATTAATAAGGAAATGCAATCAGAAAGTCCTAAACTTTATTTGTTATATGAAAGGATTTTTATAACATACAAAACCATCTTGGAATGTTTTATTAAGCCACAATTACTGCAGCTAACTGAAAGTGAAAAAAACAATAGCAAGGATCTTAACTTGGATTTAGAGAACAAAATATTGAGTTTAGATTATGAAAATAAACAAAACCATTTACCAATTGAAGAAATATATCTTGGTGGCAATGTGGTTTGCCTGTTATTGAAAAAAGACTTTGTGGCTAAAATTAATGAAATGGAAATAATACAGTTTAAAGAAAAATGTATTCTCTTTTATATTGAGAGTATTAAACAACTAAAGCGGCGTTTTTATTTTAAAGAAAAGCAAAAATTAAAAAGTCTTATGTTTATGAGTCCCAACCATTTAATTGAAAAACATGCAGTGACAACTATTGGTCATTTAGGTGTTCAGTTTCCAGGCAAGTTAAACATAATTAATTATTAATGTTGTCCACTCTAGAATATATACTTTTTATTTACATTATATTTTTATTTTTAGGACTATGCCCAGGAAGCATGACAGAATTGGATCGAGAGTGGAGATTATTAAGAAACATGACATTTTATTTCACGGATAAAAGTGTGGATCCTACACCTGAAAAATTCTGGAAGCATGTTTCATCCATTAAAAAAGGAGACCAGTCTCCAATGTTTCCCTTGCTATGTGAATTTGTAAGAAAATTACTCGCACTTCCACATAGTAGTGCTAATGTCGAGAGATTGTTTTCTGCAATCAATAATATGAAAACTTCTCAGAGAAATAAAATTTGCACTAAAACTCTGGAGGGATTGTTGCGCACTAAAAGATTTATAATGAACAATGGGCAGCCTAGCGCAGAACATTTAAATTTTTTTAATAAAAATATGTACTGTAGCGAATGCATTTAAAAACGGGCCCGAGCTGCGCTCGCGTCGTATACGCGTCCTGTCCGCGCTATCGTCGGGTGGCGGGAGGCGCCTTGAACTTGCATAATTAACCTCACTAAACTCAGAAATTTTTGTTACCATTGACTGCCGGGAAATATGAAGAGATCGCGCAGTCATGCAACATTAACTTTGACATCGAATATCTTTAGAGTAAGAAAACCTTTCTTTGATCTGTTTTTTAATTATAAAATTATACAAATCCAAGTTTTGTAAGTATGAAGTTTAGTAGACCAGCATGGGTAAAGTAATATTTTATCTCAATATTGAAAACATAGATAGTAACAATAAAAAAAAAGTTTCTAACACTTTACTTTTTTCATTATAGTCTTCGAAGTATTGTGTTTTTGATTATACTATAAAATAAATAATTTTATGGAATATTTTAGAAAAAAACTCATTGTAGCTCATTTTTTAGCCTTTCTAAGCGTGGATCTTTGTTTCGGTATAAACCCGTTTCATTCGTTCGTGTATTTTATTGTAAAATAATATACCCATCATGGGTATAAAAATGTATTTTAAAACATAAACAGAATGTATAACCTTATCCTTTTTTATATAAGGTAGAAATAGGGGAAATTTGTGAGCAGTCGTTTCAGAGCGGATCCACGTTCCGGCAGTTTATTGGGAAAGCGTGGATCCGCGTTCCGGGGGGTTAATCTTAAGATATCTGTTATTGTTTCGATAAAAGTGCATTAAATTAGTTTTTTATAAAATTAAATTAGTTTTTATTTACATAACCGCGACATTATCATTTCCAAAAATAAACATTTTAAAAACAGTTTGTGTATTTTTAATAAAAAAAACTACTAAATTTCGGTGGTAGATCTACCAATTTTGCATTTTACATTCTACCAATTTCTACCAACTTTTAGCTCAAATTCTACTAATTTTGTAAATTTCGGGTTGGCAACACTGCTCGTAGATATCTATCATGTTTTAACAAGTTTTTGTTAAATAACCCGAATTGTGCATTCCTGTATAAGTCGGATGATTCATTGAATACTTGTTCGGACTTGTTGAGTACGGTTGAGCGTCGAATGAGATTAACGAGTTTATGCATGTTTGTTTTATTCCTGTCGGTGCGTGCTGCTTAAGCATTTCTATATAAACAAGTAATATTTATTTTATTTTGATTTGTGGTCTCGCGCGCAATAGATGAGCACTACTTACACCTCCTCTACACTAATCGCGAAGTTGAACGTATTTCTCAAAGCAAAACAATGTCGGAAGTAAAAAAGAAGAGACGGCAATACTGTGCGGAATATATTAAATTCGGATTTATTGAAAATCCCACAAACCCATCGTCGCCTTTGTGTCTTCTATGTCTAAAAACATTTTCGAATGAAGCAATGAAGCCTTCAAGGCTGCAAGATTATTTGAATAAAATGCATCCAGATAAGAAAGACAAGAATGTAGCATATTTTCAAGACCTAGAGAAGAAGCATAATACACAGCCAAGTGTAGCAAAACTATTTTCGGCGGCTGCTAAGCAAGATGACGACGGACTTCGAGCTTCGTACAATATTTCTTTGTTAATTGCTCAAAAAGGCAAACCACATAACATCGGAGAAGAGTTAATATTGCCAGCAATAAATGAAGTAATAACTACTGTGCTTCATAAACCGGCCGCAGATATTATCCGAAAAATTCCTTTGAGTAATAATTCTGTGCAAAGACGAATTGATGAAGTGGCTGAAAACATTGAAGAATCATTGTGCGATCACCTGAGGACAAGTCAATTCTCAATTCAGCTCGATGAGCCCACTTTACCAACTAATGAAGCATTGTTGTTGTCTTACGTGAGGTTTATTAAAGATGAGAAAATATGTGAAGAACTATTATTTGCTAGAAATTTAGAGACCGATTCAAAAGGTGAAACCATATTCAATACATTGGAAAAGTTTTGCGATGAGGAAGAGATTCCTTTGAAAAATATTTCAGTTGCTACGGATGGCGCTCCGGCTATGACAGGGTGCCATAAAGGCTTCAAAGCGTACTTAAAAAATAAAATTCCAGATGTCCTTGGTGTACATTGCGTTATTCATAGACAACATTTAGTTGCTAGAAACTGAAGTAAAAAACTATTTCAATCACTGCAATATGTCATCAAAGCAGTCAATAAAATCCGCAACAGCTCTTTGAATGATAGATTATTTCATCAGCTTTGTGTTACTAATGACGAGGATTTCAACCGTTTTTTGTTTCATATTGAAGTTCGTTGGCTATCAAGAGGCAATTGTCTGACTCGATTTTACAACCCGTTTGACTCTGTTATAGAGTTCTTGGAAACTAAAGATACAGAATTGCACGACAAACTCATAACATCAAAAAATGATATAGCTTACATGACAGACCTGTATAAATTGTTCAACGACATGAATCTCCAACTGCAAGGCGATAAACTAAATTTAATTAAAACAAAAAACGTCGTTGCTGCTTTCGCAGCCAAACTGCTTCTACACAAAAAGAATCTGGGCAGACGTGAGTTTCACAATTTTCCAAATTTCTCAGTATCATGCAGTAACGACGAATTGTTTGCCTACTGCCAGCATTTGGAAAACCTTCACATTGACTTCACCGAACGATACCAGGACATTTTGAACTTGGAAATACCAGACTGGGTGTTGGATCCGTTTTCAAATGTCAACACAGCAATGTCACCTCAGCTGGAAGAAGAACTTATAGAATTGACAACAAACGAGGAAATAAAAATCAAGTTCAAAAATGGTTACCAAGAGTTTTGGCTACAAAAATCGATCCTGCAATTGTACCCTGGATTGTGGTCAATCGTTCAACGATTCTTGATAGCATTCCCATCGTCATATTTGTGTGAACGTGGATTTAGTGCTGTGACAACACTGCTTACTAAAAAACGGAATCGTTTGCTTGTTACCGAACGTGGCGACTTGCGACTGTTCTTGAGTAAATTGGAACCTGAACAAACTTATTAAACAGCATCAGATTCATCCTTCACATTAGTTTTTATATAAGGATTGATTATTTTAGTTATATTTTTAATAAAAGATACTCTGTTTTAATACTATAAAGTTGCGTTTCAATAATCATTCTTATTGGCAGATGGAGCCCGTAAGAGTTAACTTGAGACCTTAAGCGCCGTTGTATGTTACCTACTGTGCTCAGGTTTCAAGTTGCGGGTTATAGTAAGTTTCGTTTAAATTTTTTTCTTAGAATTAATATACATAATATACATATATAGGTCACAATAATTTGAAGTTATAGTGGTTTTTAAATAGGTGAAAAAATGGGGGCGCTAAAAAATATTTATTTTCAAAGTGGGCAGTAGACAAAATAAGTTTGGGAACCACTGAGTTAAAGCAATAGTGAAAAAAAAATATTAAAAAATTAAACATATACTTAACTAATAAAGCTTGCTTGCTATATGATATTAAATTTATAGAAAAAAGATCAAAATATTACCTTGCCGCATACACATATATGCAGTAAGAGTGGAAAGTACCCAAACAGATCAAATCAGATACTATAGCAGCTTGGAATGTGAAGCCCAAGTAGCCCAGGTACTGATACACATTCAATATTATGTCCAATTTCTCACCCGACACATCTGTAAAATACCTCATTTATTTGTAATTCATTATCATGTTCATAAAAAAAAAATTCAAATTTAGACTTTGATTAAATTAATTACTTTTTATTAACATACAAAAAAAGGAAAAGTAATTTGTACAGAAGTATTATGTTAAAAATAAATTATTGTGTATGTACTTAGTTGTACTCATTATTATGTCCTCAAAACATCAACTCAATATACTATTGGGGATGCACTCTATCTACAAAATGCCTCGGTATTCCTACATCCAATAAAGTAGACCTGTCAACATGATCGATACTCGGATGAAAACTGAGCAGAGCTTCCCAACAAATTTCACTTAACTTTGGTATACATAACCATACTTTATACAGAATATTGTTCCGTCTAGTTTCATTGTCCTTTGGCTCAATACCTCCAAACACATACATGCAACCATACGAAGTTACTGTGGAAGAGTGAAAATATAAGGGAAGAGGAAGAACAGTCTTTTGCATTAGATGCCAATGCATTTCAGGGATGCTTAACCTCCATATATCATCGAAAACACCTTGTCCATCAGTCCCACCGGCCACAAACACTTGAGCACCACTTAAAGTATCTATTTGCACTGCACTATGACATTTTCTACCTAAGGGAGCTATCGTATCCTTCGTTGTATCATCTGCCTTTGGTATTAACTTAGTCCATGTATTTGTTTCAAGGTCATACATAGGGATGTCCATGAGCTCAAATGCCAGTTCACCTGTTCCTCCTCCAACTATGTACAATTTATTCCCTACGCGAGCAACTTCGTGTCTGTATCTACCTAAGGGTTCTCCTTCTTGTCCTGTTCCAATGAAAACTGGCTCCCAGATCATCGTTCGCAAATCTAACCTGTAATAATAAATAATCATTATGCAATATTTTTAAATGCACTTTCTTTGCTATATCAACACAAAATAAATAGGGAAG
>DWAZ01000018.1:0-12115 GCA_018232205.1 Junonia vestina livia
GGGCAATCTGCCCGTCTACTAGGGCAATCTGCCCGTCTACTAGGGCAATCTGCCCGTCTACTAGGGCAATCTGCCCGGCTACTAGGGCAATCTGCCCGGCTACTAGGGCAATCTGCCCGCCTATCAGGGCAATCTGCCCGCCTACCAGGGCAATCTGCCCGCCTACCAGGGCAATCTGCCTCTACTTACTGATTAAATAAACATGACGCAATACAACCTTAAATTCTTAATCAACTATAAATTATACATTCGCCTTTTTTATAATTCATAACCATAACAAGTTAATTATTATTTAAATATAATACTGTTCTTAACCTTAACTTACATTAAATTTCATACAATTCCTTATAGTATATAGCTTTACATAAACATTTATACATATTTCATTCATTTTCATTTCATTTATTATATTCATTATTAACTAGAGTCAACATCACAATCAGATTTAGTGTCACTTGAACTATTAGACTCGTTTGGCTTATCATTTTCATTACTATCGCTATCATCTGAAAGACGATCGAACATTACCCAAGGCTGAATTTTATCAACAGCAACAACCGCTTTATAGCTACCTTTACTTTTTTTTGTGATCGGTGTATCTTCGATTTCATACCTATCATTGTCAAATATTTTTGTTATTTTATATGGGCCCTGAAATTTAGGTAAAAGCTTTTTACTTTGACCCGTCGAGGGATGATTACGTGAAATACGAACGAGATCGCCAATTTGATATGTACGTGGTGGCTTTCTGTGTTTATCAAATTGTTGTTTTTGATATTTTTGGTTTTTAGATATATGATTTATTACTTCATTGCGGATTGAGTCTCTGCTTTCTACTACGCGCTCTAGATCATTATTGATTGTACCGTTGATACGACTATCTGACATGCTAACCATTTTAAAACCAAACAGTACTTCAGCCGGTGTACGTCCAATTCCTTTATTGAATGTATTATTTAAAGACCATTGAATTTTAGCTACATGATCATCCCAACGATTTTCAGGACAATTGTTATTTTCAACTGCTAATGATTCTGTTATAGTGCGGTTGTATCTCTCAACCTGCCCATTAGCTCGCGGGGTTGACACAGCATTCATAATATGTTTAATATTTAACTCATTCATGAACTTTTTAAATGCAAGACTCGTAAAACTACTACCCCTATCTGATATTAGTCTGTTTGGGACACTAAAGGTATAAAAGATATCTTTTAACACAGATATTACATATTTTGTATCAGTACCACGAACTGGTTTTATCAATATAAATTTTGAAAATGCATCAATGACAACAAGTAAATAGGTATTTCGATTTCGGCTTCGTACGAAAGGACCTAAATGATCCAAGTGGATTGTATGAAACGGGCTAGGAATTTTTGGTATCGGGTTTAAAAATCCCTCTGGTTTACCCGCTGGAGCTTTATGGTAGGCACAGTCTAGACACGAACGTACATATTTTTGAACAAAAGGCCTCATTTTTGGAAACCAATAGTCGCTAGAAATCTTTGCGAGAGCCTTATCTATTCCCACATGACCTATATCATCATGACACTGCTTAACGATTCGCCATCTAGATGCTTTGGGAACTACCAATTTTAATCCCGAATCGGTTTTCCTGTATAAATGTTTATTTATGAAACGATAATTACTTTTTATATCAGTCACTTCGTCAGTTTGTTTGTCTGTGAGGATATCAATAATACGTTTTAATTTTGGATCAGTGTTTTGAAAAGTAGCTAACCAGTCATTGCAATTAATAGTACACACGGAATCTCTTAACGTTACATTGTTATTTTTATTATTACTGTTATTATTAACGGGATTGCGACTCAAAGCATCTGCATGACTCATTTTGTTACCGGCTCTATACTCAATGTGACAATTGAATTCTTGAAGTTGGCTCCACCATCTCGCGACACGGGGAATAAGATCACGTTTTTCAAAAGTAGCGCGCAATGAATTACAGTCCGTTACAATTTTAAATTCTAGACCAAGTAAGTAAACCCTAAAACGTTGTAAAGCGCAAATAACCGCGAGCGTTTCTAGATCGTAAGACGTGAACCGTTGTTCATCATTGGAAGTTTGACGACTAAAGTAAGCTACGGCACGGAACGGTCCCGAATCAGATCGTTGGAGTAAAATAGCACCAATACCTATTTTACACGCATCCGTATGTAATTCGGTTTCCGCATGCTGATCATATAAAGCCATGGTCGGTCTTTCACTTAGTTTAGATTTCAGTTGAACAAAAGCGTTTTCTTGATCATCGGTCCATATAAATTTACTATCCTTTTTAAGCAATTGAGTTAATGGTCTGGCTATAATGGAAAAATTTTTGATGAACCTTCTAAAAAAGTTAGCTAATCCTAAAAACTGACGAATATTTTGTTGTGACGTGGGACGAGGAAAATTTTTTACTGCATCTGTTTTCTGTGAACCAGGCTTAATACCGCTTTCGGAAAGTTCAAAACCTAGAAAGTCTACAGTGGTCATAAAAAAGTTACATTTCGATAATTTAAGTGTTAGGCCTGATGATTTTAATAGTTCTAAAATGGTTTTTAATTTATGTAACCCTTCCTCAACAGTTTTTGAAGGAATAATAATATCATCCATGTATGCCATGGCTACATCCGAGTTCGTTTTGCTTAAGACTTTGTTTATAATCCTTTGGAAGACAGCTGGAGCATTGGCCAGGCCAAAGGGCATACGGTTAAACTCGTATTGCCCCTCCGGCGTAACAAATGCAGTTATATGTTTGCTTTCTTCACAAATTGGCACCTGATAATAACCAGAGGCAAGGTCTAAAGTAGTAAAGTATTTGTAACCTGACAAATTGTCCAGCTGGTCTTCGATTCGAGGTAGGGGATAGTGTTCTTTAACGGTTTTTCGGTTAAGCGCTCTAAAGTCAACACACAGTCTCTTATCGCCAGTTTTCTTTTTAACGATAATTATTGGACTAGCAAATTGAGAATTTGATTCACGTATTATACCTGCTGTCATCATTTCGTCAATCATATTTCTAACTACTTTTTTTTCGTCAAACGACAAACGATAAGGTCTATACACAATTGGTCGATCATCGGTTAATTTAATATTGAGCTCTCCATCTTTAGTACAACCTAATTCTCTTAAATTAAAAGCGAAACAATTTCTATAATTATTTAACAGCGTTATTAACATATCACGATATTGTTTTTCTATACTATTGTCTATTATTATATCTTTATCTTCTATATTATTTTTAGTATTATTATATTCACATAAATTTTCTTCTTCGATACGCAACACGTTTTCACTTAACTCTGGTTTTTGTTTTATTTTAAATGCTCTTGCTATTGTATCTCCTTGTAATAACGTAACATTTGAATTTGGATTAGATTTAATAAGTATTTTACTATTATCACTATCAAACGTATATAACCCCTTTAAGACAAAATATTCTTTACGCGGTTCTAATCTTAGACCTCCTTCTATATACAATTCACCTTTATAATTTGGCTCACAATAAACATCAACTATTGTCAATCCATTAATTATAACATTAGATTTTAATTTAATATCAAATTTTTCAATGTCCGTATCATTTATATTAGTAATGATTTTTAAATTATCACTAGTTTTAATTATAATAATATGACTTTGTTCAGTATATGAATGACCAATTAACATTGGATATTTTGGCAAAAATATATCAGGTACAATAAGAATCTCTGTTATACCAGAAACACCATCAACAATGACTTGCGCATCACTACTACCTATTGGTGTGACGGTCGAATTACCGAACCCTACTAAAGTGTTGGTATTACTTTTATTCCACGTACTCAATATTTTTCGGGCTTCGGTCTCGCGTAATAATGTTTTTCTACTACCTAAATCAACAAACGACTCTACCATAACACCATTAACGAAAGCTTTCTTGTAGTACTTTTCATCCTCATTCGAACTATTTATATTCATAACAGTTTTATCACTATTATTTCCTATATTAACTGAATTAGAGTTTTGATTATTTTCACTAGATGTGTTTTCTTTTGTGCATTCACTAGCTAAATGACCAATGAGACGACATTTAATGCAACGTTTAATAGGTTGAAGGCATTTGGAGCTATAATGGCCAGTTTGACCACAATTATAACAATGTACGTTAGATCGTCTTTCAGGAAATGTTCGCTTAATATTATTAACATTTTGGTTTGTACTTTGATTAGAATTATTAACAATTGTTTTATCTAGCCTTTTTGTAACCTTAACACTTTTCAAAAACGTTAATAACTTATTGGGGTCTTCATATTGTGCAGCTTCTGCGCCCATTCTAATTGTTCGATCATCGATACCAAAAATAATACAGTCAACGGCTTTTCTACCACTAATACCACATCGATTTAAAAGAACACTTTTTTCATAAAAATATTCCTCTAATGAATCACCGAATCTTGCTCTCCTTAAAAGCATATCATTTAAAAGTTGACCATAGTTTTCATGGCAAGGAAATGCATCTAACAACTTATTTTGCCACTCGGACCAAGAGTAAAGAAGTGAGGGTAGACTTTCGTACCACATCTTTGCTAAACCACTAAGTCTAGATAAAGCGAAATGAATAGTTTGTCTTTCGGACCAACCAAAAATGGAAGCACACTCATTTATTTTATTTAACCACATAGACATCGTTTGGTTTTTTAATGATGGATCAAATTCTGGTATTGTATTTACCGTATTTTGAAATTTATCTGTATTATTAGTTTTGGTTATAGCCGATGATAAGGTATTAATAAATTTATCTAAATCTGATTGCGTATCGTTATTACTATTGCATAAAATAACATTGGTAGAATTTGTACCTTGAATATCAGTTCGATGAGGCGTGTGGCTGCTGCCCTGCTTGCGCCCACGACTGGTTCCTTGGCTGCGACTACGACTGTGGCGGCGACTGTGGTCACGACTATGACCAGGACCGCGACCTCGGCTGCGGTCACGACTGCGGCCACGGCTGCGGTCACGACTGCGACCACGGCTGCGGCTACGACTGCGGCCACGACTGCGGCCACGACTGCGGCCACGACTGCGGCCACGACTGCGGCCATGACTGCGGCTAGCGTTACGGGATCCATCTTTAGTACGTCTCTGTCCAGAACGTCGCTCTCGTTCTACGAGTATATCTTGATCACTCGAACTCGATGACGTGCTAGTACACTCAGCTTCCCGCCTTCTTTTGCGGCGTTTATATAGTGATCTTATCATTATATAAACGCTTATCATGTATCACTCTAGAAAAAATATATTTGAATCTAATGTTTACGTTACGTAAGGGTTGTTTGAAAGCCCATACATCCAATAAATAATTTCACAGTAATATTTTGTTTGATCGAAAAAACCCTTACAACGTCTCGGCTCACATTACCAATTAATATTTATTTCCTTTAACATTATTTTTGCCTTTTATTACTGTTAATTAATTTCCCGCGGATAAATATGGAGTTTTCGTATGACACTGTGAAAGTAAAAGGTTCCAACAAAATCGTTACGATATTTAATGGTTTGATATTTTTTTTAAAGCAGATACTGTTTATTTTGATATTTGCTACAATATAATATAGTACAATTTTCAGTTACGAATATATAAATAGATTTATATAAAGTATTATAAAAATTAAGAATGCATCCTAAGTTTATGATGTCCAATCTCTAAAATAAAGACACATACATAGACTACGAAAATAAAGATTATGACAAACCGTATGGGAAAGATATTTAACATTCTAAACTTATCAGTTATCAAATACAAGACAATATATAATATCGGGGACGACATATCGTCACGAAATACTACAAACTGTTTCAAACATTTCATCAATATCGTATCGGTATTTCTTTTGATCTGTCTCATGTTTTCAGATGAAGCTCATCAAAGGAAACTCGCAAATTCACATCTCACATGACCATTTCATATCCCGACATGCGTTAGACAGAAAAATAATCATATTTTCCTCGACTAAATAGAGGAAGGCCGACGTTCGTCGTAAAAAGGTGAAAAATCTATGTGAAAATTTAGCGTCGAGATTAATGAGGGTTCCGGAGCGGAACAAGAAGTTTTTGTTTGCATTATTTGATGTTAAATTTTAGCCCTAAAGTTAGCAACAGACGGGTTAATCTAGAAAGTTTTAGTGTAAAAGAATTTTTACATCAATTTGTATAAAAAAAAAATTGTAGTATCAGTACCACCTACTTTTTTGTTGTATTTTTTTTTCTTCTTTTTATTTATTTTAAGCCATTAATCAACTCTTGGACAACGTGAGAAACTGAACCAAAAATATCTTACGTTTTTATATCTACTTATTGTAAGATCTAAATAATAAAAAAATGAATAATACATTTCCATTTTCACATTTTCACAAAGTACCTATATTTATTAGTTGGGTACTGTTGTTACTTATATTTGCCATTTATCAGATATAATACAGAATAGTGCTAAAACATGTTGCGAATTGAAATGCACAGCTGATATACATTACATTTCGTCCTGTATGTGATCCACGTTTTCGCAGCTGCGATTTAATGCGAATAATTAATAAACGTACAGTGCAAGATGGAATTTACGAATGTCTATTAAATATCCCCCAAATGTGATCGCCATTTAATATCCAACTGCTGAGCAATCGTCCTATGTTACGTAGTTCGGTAATTAAACCTCCACGTTCCTGCTTTCCAAATATAGGTACATATTAAATGATAAATAAATTTCTTCTAGTATTATGTAACATGTGCACAAGACCTCGAAACCAAAAAAACACCACACAAAATGTACGTTTCATTTCAACAACAGAGCATTTTTAGTTGTCGCCTCTACAACAGTCAGTTGCAAAGTGAAATAGTTCGTCAAACAAGCGGCCTTGTATAGTCTTTGATCACGTGTCTCACGCATCATGGAATAACGACGGATATATATAATTGTGTAGGATATAAATACATGTGCAAGTATAAACGTGTGTCAAAAAGTTACATGTGCTTAAATAAACGCGTGTCAAAATGTCCCCGACATATTGAGGTTTCTCACACGACGAAGTTAAACATTACCCACAGAACTCTGAAATATAAGCGTCCCCAAGGCACGTTAACTATAATTGCAGCTGCCGGTTAAAAAGGACTCCGATGAAAGGACTAAAGACTGAGGATGAATGGATGGCAAACATGTGGTTTTGACGTCCTTATTGCTTATGCATTAAGGTTTAATTTAGCATAGACAGCCGAGATAACGCCTGAATATTACAATGTCTACGATTCCCTTGAAGAAAGAGTAACTACGCTTTCAAGTCTCGGTGCGTCCAATGAATAGTTTTTAAGTATTAATGTTGGAAATTTTACCTATTTACATTCTGAGGTAAGTTTTATCGTCTAGCTAGTTTTACTTGTACTTTATTTTGTGTATAATATTTTCGTATTTTAAATAAAAAATGTCATCTCAATAACACACGACAGTCATATTACGACAGAGTCATGTGTTATTGAGATGGATTAAACTAAACATAATAAAGTGCTATGAATAAATCGAAATCTGAAGTGGGATTGGGTTCAATAATCTTCAAAACTTAATGGCTTTTTGATCAAACGTCTTTTAGATTTATATATTTCATCATGAACTAGCAAAGTAGAATTATACAATGTACTTAAAAATATGAAAATATAATGATCTTGGACATATTGAAAGAAAAAAAAAAAGGTTTTATATATAGATCCATAACTATAAATGTATGTATTGATCTATCCCCTTAGTGACGGTTCGTTGAAACGAGGCGAACGTAACTGCGTTTAATAATAAAAGGTTAAAGAATCAAATTTAGCAAAAAACGTCTCAAGTGATGTGTTTGATCATTTTCGCGTAAATCACGCGTTACGAACACACGCGTGTTTTCTTTGTTTCTGACGTTTTATTTTGATATATTTGTTCTTTGATTTTTTTAATACACTTACAGTTCATTGTGTTTAATATTAGTGAAAAAATATACGTTCATTGTACTTATTGGGTAGTTTCATGTTTATGGTTTTGATCTATTTATTCTCTGTTTCTCTAGAGAATTTTTAATTTTTCTCCGAAATATGTTGTTGTGCTTAAAAATCAACAAATAGTGAGTCAGTAAAAATAATAAGAACATGACAGTCTTACATTTTGAAAACAATCTTTTAAAAACAACTGTAACATAATTCAAGACAAATAATGAAAAACTATACAATCAGATAATGGTTTTCTTTCGATCTTTGACATGTATTATGTGAAGGTGATATTCAGACCTGTAGATATCACTTTGAATTATCTTATTCCTATCTCATAAAGTCAAAATACCTACTCCTTTCTGCCTGAAGAACCAAAATGAAGATTGAACGGAGTCACAGGTGCCGATTTAATAAAATCTTCGGATGAAATCAATTACATGAAAGACTGCCATAAGCCTCTGAATAATTCCGTGATATAATTCAATTTTATTAATGAATATTCAGTAGGCTCTATTTTATCTTTAAGTGACGAATTCAAATTTACTCAGCGTCAATATTTGAAATGATTTGCATTTCCAGTTAAATATAAAAGAGAAGTCTCGTGTGTTGTTTAACATGTGTATACGCATATGTTAAAGGTTTTAATTCGTTTTAAAATTCACTGTTGGTATTGAAGACATTCAAATATGTCATTTTTGTAAAGTTCGGTAAATCACGCGTCGAGACACAATGTGAAAATCTCAGAACTACCGTGGAACAGAAAATAGTACCTATATGTTTAATTTGTTATATCTATGAAAAATTGTTATCAGGTTTAAGAATAACAGCCGCAAAATAACGATTGTAATTTATACTATGCCTACTATAAATCAAATGAAAGATCAATTGAAAACGAATGATTAATACGCAAATACTAGCCCTTCAACTTCCACGTGAAGGAAAAGTGAAACCACAAAACACCGTTTCAAACAACACGCGCCGGAAAATATTTGCTCAAAAAGGCTTATATTATTCCGACATAATAAAATTTCCTCCCCAATGTGTTGAAAGGCAATTCGGGTGATATCTGACATTTGCGCTGCTCTTAAATAAGGGCTCTCATTTCATTTACAAATGCCGACAACTGACAGGACTGAGCCTATGATTGTACGTCTTATTTGAATTATACCATTAATTTTAAATACACAAAAGAAATGGAGAAAGATCTTAAATGCGCTCTTTTATTGTTCACAACTTGTCTTAGAACAAGACGACTAATACTGTTAATCATAATACATTTAAGGGTTAATTCATAACGGCTTTAACAATATAGAGCATAAAGAATTTTTTTATACTTATTAATATAGTCTGTCTATCTATCAGTTAATGTTTATATGAATCGACTATTTCTTTATGTTATGTATATGACTTAGCATCACGAAGACTTTGACCCCTAATCAACATAACAATGTGTTTTCAATGTTGTAGAATAAGTTAAAAGTGAATTTTATTTCCTTTGCGTTGCGTCAATAAATCAGTCACGTAAAAAAATAAATAAAACTTTTCTTTGCATAAAAAAAATACTGCGTTAACATTAGAAAATAAAAGGAAACTAAAAAGCATCGTTGTTTAAATGAAAAGTTAGAAAATATATACTTCAGACAGGTTGCAACAAAAGTCTCGAAACTTCAGTATGGTCAAGATTTATGTATGACAGACAACAATGACCCCACAGAAACATAATGTACATTATCTGATGATTATTATTACTTTTATTTCGTATTCTTTTAATATTGTTCTAAGTAGTCTGCTACTACTAAGCCAATTTTGACGAAACTTGTATTTTTCCGTAAGTTAAATATAATAAAATAAAAAGAGCGATTAAAATTCGACGAATTTTTGTTAGATAAATATTAAAATGTGCACCTAAAAAAGTATACAATTATTACGACGCCGGTAGGTGTAGACAGTACCATATACAAAAATTGCGTATTTCTGAAAATATTAAAACATCATGCAGGTCAAATGAAAAACCTTTTCTAAAGTCACTTAAAAAAGGAATTTTAACTTCATATTTTATCAGGACCCCATACATTACGTACTACAAAATTATTTATATGAACCTTCCTAATTCATATGTATGGGGGAAAATCTTTATTACGAATACCTTCACTCCACCCTGAAATTTACACGGACTTTGGACGATAATTCAGCAAATCCAATATTACCGAAACGTCTTAAGTAATGTGATAAAAATGTTAGTTCCGCGAGATATTACAATAATGTTAGATCGAGGAAGAATGGTGGGATTTAGTACCACCTATAGGTTTGAAATCAAAATTACAATATCCTATAGGTACAATGTTACTAACAATAATTGGTAGAATACAAACAATAAAGTAACAAATTCAACCTACTGTACCGACTTGAACCATAAACATTAAGGAGCTGTGCCGTTATACACAGACATCGAACTCTAAAGTCTAACAGAATAACATCTGTTTAGATTTTATCCTTTACTGTATAGTATAAAAGCCTTCAAATATTCTATTTTGTGTGTCATTATACCTTCTCAAAAGTCAACTACAACATGTAAGTTACATGTAACCTAACCATACTAACTTAAGCTTATAATTTATTAGTAGTTTAAGTTATATTTTAACTCTACCAAATGTGTGTACCTAACAAGGTAAAATCGTTCGTAATCGCAGGTAAATACCGCTAAACTGCGTTTACACGTCACTAAAGATTGATATTCAGTTACGCGGAAAAATGTGTGTTTTTCAGATATTTTCACACGTCCCTGAACACATTTTTCGTACAAAAAAGGTTTTAAAACGTCGACCGTTCTATTTTCTTCCACTCAATTTCATAAAATCTATGTTAATAGGTAAAAATGTATGGATATGTTAATGTCCGTTATGTTGGCTTAATAAAAGTCCACAACACTATTTCAAACGTATATTGCACACAGAAGAAAGGTACAAGACTAACACAGAAAGATTAAAGTTCATACAGTTCGGAAGGAGAAAACTAATAATTAAACTAACAATAAACACGAAATATAATAACAAAGAGTAAAACATGTATTCGATATCGAAGCGTAAGGTGGAATGCTTTAAGTACGTAATTCGCATCGAGTTGTTTAAGATTTAACGCAGTGGCGGGTAGACGTGGAAATCGTATCGTCGCGCGCTCGCCTTGCCGCATACTATGCGTTTCACCCGAGTATGCTCGTGAATTAATTTTTATTATAAATAATATTATATTAAATTTTTATACATATAATATTGAATATATAAATGTGTAGTGTGAATGTATAGTGTGTAATATATGTAAATAAATATTAAATATAATTTTATATATTAAATATAAAATGTAATAAATAAATATAATATGGTTACATATATATTATGATATTACGCCTACACACTTGTCGTCCGATTAAAAATCGTATATTTGTATAGAAACGCCGACGTCCTATTAAAATCCGGATCCGACACAAGACAAGTGGGAACGGGCTCATATGGACATGCAATTAACGTCACCGAAGATAATTAGCACATCTGTGATCGAAGGGCCGCTGATGAAAAATGCTTCATCGTTTGACAGGATTTAAATTATCAAAAATTTAATTTTATCTTACCCATTTTTGTGTCGGAATTTCGGAGCAATTTTAAGCATAATTTTCTGGACTGTGGTAATACATAATTAACTTTTCTAAGGAATGCTTATGCTATTTCTGGTGACGTTGATAAGACCGTTCTTTGGATTTTTTGATTACCAAGTTATGCTATTTCTGCGTGAGTAAGGTCGTGAATTGTCGGTATGGTTATATAATTTAGGTCATACCTACGTTTGGCAACTATTGCCAGAAAATTACGTAGATACCTGCCACGATTGGTAGATTTATTATAGAAAATATGACTTATTATAAATCAGTATAATGTCTAAATATTAAAAATATTCTTATTTTATACGCGATACACCAAGATTGCTATAAGGTGTTAAAAATATTTGGCTGACTAAAATCTTCTTATGTTAAAGAAAACTTTGATGTAGTGAGTCACAATGATATTTCACGAAGTAAACTCCTAAAGACTTGAAGTTCGGCTAGATCACTCCTTCTACAGAACATTGATTCACT
>DWAZ01000019.1:0-11992 GCA_018232205.1 Junonia vestina livia
ATATATTAATTCTATGAGGAACAAAGCAAATAATATAAAAGAAGTTGAAGTAAAGAATACCTTGACGAAGCAATACAAAAGTGTCTCAATGCTAGTTTTGGCAGTAAACTAAGTTGGCAGTTGTAAATAAAGAGTAATGCAGCCATCACTTTGAGCCGATTCTGTGCATTGATGACTTCAACTTGTGAATGAGGACCCCAGCTGACCAGCTTTGTGTTACACTCCTCCCATCTCCGCAGAGCACTCTCCGTTAGAAATTGTGAACCAAGAGATAAAGGCTGAAAGGGCAAAGGTACACATGTATTGTAAAAAAAGTTTATGTTTATTTTATTATTTCAAAATAATAACAACACTCACCTCATGATAAATAGAAGCTTGTGCAAGGGATGGTAGTCTAAAAGAGACAACTTTGGGTTTTCCACTTTCATCAACCACTTCAAAATTATATAAACCTGTAACATACAGTTGAGAATATTATTATATTTCTATTAAATATCCATTAAAAACATTCAAGAAAAAATTCAAACATACCAATCAATAAAGTCTCAATGCATCTGCATGATTTTGTGCTACCTTGAGCAACTGAACTTAAGTACCTATAAATCAAAGTAGGTACAAACTGAAGAGTAGATCGGTGTAGCTCAATTTCTTTAGATCTATAGAAACTAAATAACTGGATACACACATTCTCTAGCATCTGAAAAAATATTGTAATGATTGTATTGCACGAATTTTGCACATTCATACCGAATTACAAGCAATTACAGCTGAGCCACAGAAAGATAGACATGGCGAAACAATAAAAATGTCGGTTAGGCTCTTGTTGCCTTCTGTCTCGTAAATACATACGAGTATATGAACTAAACTTTCAATACAGTAGGCAAGCTCTAATGTTCTGCATCATCAGCTCTGGCAAATGTGGAACATCGGAAGGGTGTTGCACGAGTGAGGAGCGTGAGCAGAGCGTCGCGGCGGCGGCGGCGGCGGGCGCATGGCGGCCAGCGGCGCCGAGCGCCGGCCGCGCCGCGGGCCCGCGCCTATTGCCTCCTTCGACCACGACGTTTCCGAAGAAGTAAGTCCATTAAACGACTTATTATTATACTATTTTTTCTCATTTCTCATAAATTTGCTACATATTATCTGATTTATTATTTCAGTCAAGTCCAGAGAACAAGCAAGCCTTCCGTCTTCCTGAAATCCGCGAGGATCCAGTAAGCTCTACGACCAGTGTCACGGCGTCGACATCGGGTGGTGTCGACAGCCTAGCGCCGCCAGAGCAACGCGCACGGTCGCACTCCTCGCCCGCAGTCCACGCGGCCGCGACTGTGCCGACCACATCCGGCCTGCAGACACCGGCCGCTCCTCGTATCGACATATCTCGCGCGTCTAGTTCCAGCCATCACGATTCAAGAGATAGCTCCCCCGAACTGGCGCTTTTTGCGGGTGGAGGTAACGGCGAGGACGCGCGCGCTCGCCTTGAACTCGGATTTCGTGAGGACGGGACTGCAGATCTGCGGTCGTCCACCGAAGAACTGGCTTTTTTAGAGGGTGCACCGGGAGGTGCAGACACGCGTGCACAGTCAGTAGCGCCACCTTCACGTCGTCACTCACGTAAGGACAGTCAAGGATCTGAAACAGCGCTACTTGCTGTATCGGGCCGAACTAGTCGCCTTTCTAGTGTTGGATCTCAGTGTTCCGCCCATTCGGCGTTATCGGGATTTAGTCACGCTAGTCGTGTATCACGGCTTTCTGTAGTATCAGTCACATCTCGGTCACCATCACCGCACAAAATGTTACTTGAAACATCATTTTGTGGCCCAAAACCGATAGAAACGGATCCTGAAATATGTGCAGCTGCTGTTGAAGAACGGCTCCTTGAAATAGCTAAATTAACGAACGAGGCCATACCTTCTATACCCGAACCTCGGCCTACTCCTGTGCAAGTTGCACCTATTCCACCTGTCGATGCTCGCGACCATCGTGAAGTACGTACAGAAGCAACTGTTGAAAATACGCGTCCGGCTAGTGCACCTCGACTTACTTCTCCTAATGCACCTTCCAATACACCGATACCAGGCCCAGCACCATCTACTACATCATTGGATGATGAAAAACGCTTAAAAGAAACAAGAAATCGAGCGAAAGTCGAAGAGCGCCGAGCCAGATCAAGAGAACGTCGTGAACCAGCACAACCTGAGGTCCATCGACGTGGTAACCGCTCAAAAGACATAATTAGAATAAGACTTAAGCCAGACGACGAATATGATGACGACGATGAAGACGAGAGCGAGCGAACATTAATAAATGGAGAACCTGCTCGAAAACCCGTTACTCTTGAATTAAATGATAAACCTGCGCGTCCCATTGAACCCGTAAGTCCACTATTGACTTCTAAGCGACCGCGAGACAGTCGAACACCATCTCCAAGTGGAGTACCAGTATCACGAAAATCATCCTTCTGTTCACTCTTCAAATCACGTGAAACCATTGCATCGCCAGATTCACCGTCTGATGCATTGCGTCGTAAGAAAAGTCTTAATGAAGGCCGATCGCGGAGCAAAAGCCGTGATCGCTCCTCCACACCCACCTCAGCGGGTAAAATAAAAGGTTCGGTGTTATCATTATTCAAGACACCGCGGCGAAGTGGTGCTTCTCCTTCTCCTGGCTCTCGCGACGCTTCTCCAGTGGTTCAACAACAAAGACAATTTCCTCAGCCAGTTGTAGACCGACCACGAGGAGAAAAACTTAAGTATTACGAAGATTCAAAGGACGGTATTATCCATATTCCTTTGCACACACCACCTGACGAACTAAACTCAAAAGAAAGTACAAGTGAAAAACCTCCTTCACGTGAGGTTACACGACCTGCTTCAGCGCCTCAACAGAGGCCTCCCCTCGAGCGAACTCCAGTGGTTACTTCCGTTACTCCTACACCCCTTCCAAAACTGACTCAACGCACTGTGCTGCCTGATGGTAGCATTATAATTCCGTTACATTCTCCAACAGAAAAGACAGCTAATGAAGAACTAACTCCAAAAATTGAGTCAGCACCAGAAATCGAGCATACTGTAAGAAAACCCGAAAAAGAAATCACTCCAGAGAAAAGCGTTAATAATGTCTCGGAACATAGTTTTACCTCAGGACGTACTGATACAACAATGCCAGAAGAAACCACACCCGTTGGAAATGCAGCAGAACGACCTAGAAGAAAGGAACGAATCATATTTACAACTCACGTCGGCAGCAAAGAGCAAGTCTTTAGCACCCAGTTTAGTATAACAAAAACACCGAGCGTCACTAGTGAAATTTCAGAATCGATTCCTAGTTTCCCCGAAAGTGAAGAAGTCCGACCGATGGAACCGCCACAGCAGATATCGAATGTGAAAAATATTGATGTCGAAGTTAACGAAATTTTGCCAGTCAGTGAAGGATTGATTGGGGAAATAGGAGAAGAGCTGCCACTACGCGATATTAATACGAGTCCACCGCCTGATGCCGGTCGCGATTCCTCGGAGTCGGAAGCGAGTTCTGAGGTTGCGACCACTCATGGAGGCAGCGAAGCAGAGCGTCGAGGACTCGTAGTACAGGAATCGTTTGAGGAGCTACCTTACGTCCCGACCACGCTTCCGTTGGAGCGTTCGCTAGCATTGCCGATGGTACCAGTGCGCGATCGCAGTGACGTACACGTGGCGGGAGTGCAGAGACCGCGAGCGACCCGCAGCGCCGGAGGTGCACTGGGCGCACTGACTCCGCCGTCGGTTCCTACGCCCAGCAGCCACGCGGCCGAGCTTGGCGGCGAGCGGCTACACATCAGACTGCCGCGCCGTGCGCGCGCTGCGTCCACCACCTCGGACGCGGCTCCGACTCCGCCGCCTCGAAGCGAACGTGCGCGTTCCCGTAGTGGCGGTGATGGTAATATTATTATTTATTTTTCCTTTTAAATTATACGTGATGCATATACACATACACAACATATACTCGTATACATAGTCATCACAATCGTCAGCCAATTGCAGTCCACTGCTAGCTAGCTGCTATATATGCCTCTCCTTCACGCCAAAACATCCTTCCTCTGGCAAGTCTCATCCAATTCCATCCAGTCAATATGACGAACTGACGGCATGTAACAACTACGTTAATAATTAACAGTCCTAATATATCTTCCTAGCATTTTCCCGGTTTTTTATCAGGGATTGTTCTACAATTAGATATAATGTTTATGCCATTCATAAACATAACAGTTATCGACCTAAAACCATTTTTTATCAATTAAAAGTTGTGAAAGCAACAAATATTCGTATTTTAAACTTTAAAATTCATCAACTATATCAAATTAACCTCCAGCGGCCGGTATGGAGTCCCGCGGCAAGACGGAGTGGATCGACTTCTCCGAGGTGCCGGAGCGTCGCAAGCAGCCTAAGCGCATCCAGACGCTGCCAGCCGCGCGCGACGCCGTGGTGTTCAGCTACGTGCCGCCGGAGCGCTGCCGCTGCGAGTGCCACGCGCACGCGGACGACGAGCAGCCGCTGCTGGACGCGCCCGCCGCCTCCGCCTCGCTGCTCACGTTTCGCTACACATGGGCGCATATTAAAAGAAACATTTTTATTATGACTAGGGCAAGTTGTTTCGTGACATATTGACGAGCTCGCTAAAATTAGAAATAAGCTCAGAGTTTTGAGCTAAAAAATAAAGTTAACACCTTTCGTTCCACCCGTTTTGCCGAGGCCGACCTTCGGCACCCCAAAAATTTGGCGCTCCGGGCCGTCGCCAATACTGCCTGTACAACTTTGAGAAGAACGCCACCAAACTACACTAGTCCCAGCATGACATTTCTTTTGAGTATGACTTTTTTTGTCCAATTTAATACCGAGACCAACATTTAGATCGTACAACATTTAATTTAGCTTTTCTAGAGTCACTGCAATAGATGACAATATCGTCTGCAAACGAAAATGAGAGATTTGCTCTCCATTGACTTCGACGTCTCGTCTAATCCAGTCCATGGTTTTGAGAACATCCTCCATTGCATTTGTGAATAGTTTCACTCCATGACAGAGCTGAATGGGTCTTGTCCGCTGATCCTGGATTTGGACGGTCATCGTCGCAGCATTGCAGAGACATTTTATCACATCGTTTCGTCGTCGATTTGACATTTTTGCAGATACAAAATAGCTCATGTCCCGATGAAGTGGAAGACTTTCTCGTAGTCCACAAATGTCAATAGGTAGGGGTAAACCTACGTCAAATAGTGAAGTATAAATATTTCACTTACGCGAAGCACATGTCTCGCGGCTCGCTTCTCGACAGCTATCCGCCTCTCCTGAAACGAACAAGACGTGTCTCGTTAGTTTGATGGCGGGGCTCGCGAGACTCGGTAGCTGCGCTACGCACCCGGTGGCGGCGCCAGGCGCGCGCGATGCGCAGCGCGGCGGTGTGGCGGACGCGAGCGCGGTGCCGGCGCCACGCGCGCGGCGCCGCACGCACCAGCTGCTGCACGCGCGCCGCGCGCAGCGCCTCCAGCTCCCACACCTGCGGCACACGGCGCTATCACTGCCGACTCGGGCGACGGGCAATCGACTCAGAATTTTACTATACTAATGAAAGAGTCGAAAAAAATGTACAATGCGTTACCGTTCGGGGACTGCGGATAAAAACTTTAGTGCGACCGTAGGCGAACTCCGCGCTGGGGATGGGCAGCGAGCGTAGCAGCGCCCGCGCCGCGCGCACCGGGTCGTCGCGCTCGACGGGCGAGGCGGGCGCGCAGGCCGCCGCCGCGCGCGCTCGCAGCGGGACGTGCGCGCGCCCGCCCCCGCCCCCGCCGCGTCCGCCGCGCACGCGTACACCTTCTGACCGCCGCGCCCGCGTGTGTCACGTCAAGGACGACTTTCGCCGCTCGGCGCTCCGCGGCGCGCCGAGTGTCCGAATTCTAGTATTTACAAAGTTTTGGAAAATTTAATTTTTAATTCGCTAAAATTTTACTCTTTGATTTATATTACGGTTAAGGTATTCGAATATGAAACAGTGCCAGGCAACTCGTTTGCGCTAGGATTTTTACATAAAATGAAATTATTAGTCTGTATCGTAAAAGTAAACTTTCTATATTAAATTTGCACTTCATAAAGTCTACATTATATATCGCCTGCTGAAACGGGCCGGGGCCGGCGCCGCGGCGCGCCGGCCACCGGGCTCGTTTCGTGTTCGAGTTAGACGCTGGAAGAATCTAGCATTTCATCGTCGAAACAAATTAATACTAGAAATGTATAAAATATTTACATAGCGAATAATTTTTACTTAGTTAATATATACTAAATAAATAATTAAACATTTTTTATTGAATTTGCTGTCCTTCCCCCAAGTGCTTTATATCTATGTTATTTAAATTTAAATACAATTAACTAAATAAATATGAATTGTATGTAAACTTTGAAGAAATATTCTTGCATATTACTTAAATTGTTAAATCGTGTGTAGGCCGGTCGACGGACGACGTAGTGTTTTGTTAGATTTGGCGATAACGGTCGTTGTCGTTAAGTTTTGTCGAGTTCAGATGTTTAGTCGCAAAGCTGTTCCGTGTAATATATTGCCTACAATATTCAAACAAAAACGATTATTGAGTGTACGACGCCGCGGCCACTGAGCGAGCCGCACCAAATGTGACAAGATCCCTATGGAGTCCGTTGACTGGATTAATGATATTGTTTATATAGATTTTGTCGCCTGGTTAAGGAGAGTACATAATATTGTTTAGATAACAATTAATCATCCATAGACCAAGTGTATTAAAACTGTTCAAATTTTGAAAATTTTAATAGAATATCAACATTAAATATACCTAAACGACATCAAGATTATCTTCAGAATCGATTTAAAATTGTAGTTTATTAATTATTATTAAAAAAAGAATAAAACCTAATCCCATAGTGTTCACTGTGATTAAATTAAATTTGTAATTCAGGTTTCCATTATTAAAATAATGTCACATAATTTCAATTAATTAGCTCGAACAGCTTTACATTTAATATTAAACGGCATTTTGAATTTTAATAACCTATACCTACGATATAAATAAAATGTTCTAAGTAAATGATGACCAGGCACAAAATCGAAGCCACCGGTGACTAATTTCCGAATTGGTTTACGACTTTCAAACGCTAACAGTAAAAGAAGCAGTTTAATAATTTCTATTCCATTACACAGTTAAAAAGAAGTGGTAAACCAATTCTGATGAGTTTACTAAAACGCCAACCATTGTAACTTTATCCCTGGTACACTCTACCCATCGTCAAATTCACGAAGATGCGATTTTACTCGAACATGATTTCGGCCCTTGTACAAAAAATGATAAAACCACCACGAATTTGTTTCAATTGTAACAGAAACTAATTTAATAAAGAACTCTTTAGATCTATAATGATTGACTCTATCAAAAGCTTTTCAAAAATCCAGACTGTTATTGTGTGTTTTTGTCGCGCAATTTCTATCTTTTAAATTATACTTTACATTTGTTTTTCTATCTAATATTACATTTCAACTTAGGCAATAATTAATGTTCGAGAGAAAATCGTTGATCCATCTACAAACATTGTTGCGAGGCATGCTATAGGTTACGTACAAAACTTAAGTACGGCAAAATTGTAAATACATAATTTTCTGTGATAACAAATTAATATGAATGAGGTTTATTATTAGAACTGTGTGATTGCATAGGGAAGTTGTTTATTTAACAGATATGCGGTGTCGGAAAACAATTCAACTCTGCAAACGTTTGTTATAACTATCGAAAAAAAAATGTTGTTCATTAAAATCTAAAAGTTCATTGAAGTTATGCATGTCTTGTGACTCAATTCTTTATGAATGATGATTGCATGATTCATTTGACTAGCGGTGATTGTAGGTACCAATTTTGTAAAGATAAAAGATTTTTTTATGAACAATTTGCTATTGTGTATTCTGCGATGTTCTGTGCGTTGTTTGTGACTAGTTTCGTAACGATATATAACGACTAGTTTCATATTTGTTTAATACTCTTGATTCTGATATTGGTAGGTAAATGTATAATACAATGTGATTGTTGTGCACAATAAGGATTTATTTACTCCTTTACTTGCAGCTCTTTTATCATTTGAATTGTAGTAAAGTAAATATAGATTATTATTTTAAACATATTTCGACTGTTATTGTTCACCAGAGTGGTGAACAATTTGTAAGTTCTATTGTTTGTTTTTACCTATGTTATATTTTATAGTACAAATTATATTCCCTACTGTATTTCTGTTAAATGTATCGAATTAATTAAAATATATTGTTACATTTGTATTATTTAAGGTTTGTTTTCGACTAGTGTAGATATTTTATAATTTATATCGAGTTGCAATTTCTTTATTGGTAGTCAGCTAAGTACCTATAACCAAAAAGCTGCCGACAATTTGTTTCATATTCTAATAAAATTGTTTGATTATCAAACTGGTCGTGAAATTGCAAATCTGATTACATGATATTATTAAAATAGACTCGTTAAGACCTTATTCATAATTCGTTTTATTTATGAATTGTTCGCGAAGGAGTGCATGTTTCGTAATGTATAACTGGTTCATGATTTCGGAGTGTTAGATTTCTTCTATGTAGTTTTCTCATTTAAAATGATTGATCCGTAAATATATTTATATTGTTATTGTATAGATGTATGAATATTTTGTTCCGTCATTTGTAATTGGGGTGTTAGGATACAATAAGCCGATGGACTTTCGATGACTGAGTGGTATTAGAGTTGCAGAGTGCGTCCTGCTTTAGTGTTTGTGATACCCTCGTAACTACGTCATACTTGTTTAAGACGTGTAAATATTGTAATATATAACGCGGCCGTCATGTAGAGGTCGCATGTGAAAATGTTTAGTGGTATTTACTAGTTAATATTAATGTTAGCTAGGTAATCTCGTCCCCAACTATCCTTGAATTTAAGTTGGGAGTTTCACTGCCTTAAAATAATAAAAAAAAAAAGTTTTATGTAATAGTTACCTTAACTACGACAGGTAAGGGCCTTCAATAAATATTCTTATACGTTTTTTATCATTCGGTGACACACCATCGTTACGAATGTCCTAAATTCCGAATAGTTGGTCGTTTTTCAATACTTCTAATTCATAAACACGTCTGCAATTGATTTTCGATTATGATTCATGTTACTCGCATAAAAAGATAAATTGATAATAACACTTTCTCTTAATGCATTATAAGAATTACACTTAATGAATTTGTTAAATCGTTTTACTCGTAATAAATTGTTATCAATAAATGTTTTAACTCATTTCGTTATCGAGACACAGCTAGTTGAGCTAGGTTACCGTGACAGATACGTACCCAATTAATGTAAGCGAATTTATTTGAATTTATTCCTTTAATGCTAAACGGGCCAAAAGACATTAGTATAAGACGAAAATAATAATTTGCTGAGCAAAAACGCCAACGGTATCCACTAACGACACCGTGGTATAGTGACAAGTAAAACAAGCGATTTGCGATCAAAACGAGATCCCATGTACAGAAATCAATGTGATAATTATAAAAATTCGAAACTGGACAAATAGGTAACAATTAAATATTAAGAGCATCGTTCGCCGCTAGTTAACATAGGAATTAGCGATAACCGCCAAGCCTCTTGTAATATTTTAGGTGACCTAATACAAAGCGAGCCTTTGCTGCAACCGTTCGCTTGAAAGATCCTTTAGTCAGTTTTCGAAGCGAAGTGAGTTAATCGTGACGTCAGATTGTAATGCCTGCCTTGTATCTGTGTAAGCGCTTTACCGAAAGACAAGTTTTATATTAAATTGATAATTATTACTGTATATTTAGCATAGAAAGTTCATCGGCAACGAGAGATCACCATATGTTTTTTTGGTACGAGCCAACAACTTGCAAAATAGTAAATACTATTAATATTGTATTAATAAAGAACCAAAATTAAAATTAGTAAATAAGTAATTTATTATCCTAAAACTAAATACTATACGCATGTTTTCACTATACCTACTGGTAAAATGGTTATGTACAATATGAAAGAGCTACTGTTTTATATATGAATTCTTGCTCGCCTGTAAAATTTTGCAGAATGGATCATATTATAAGATTGTACAATATGAATAAATGCAAAAAAGACATTTCCTCGATAACTTGTGATATTTTATTTACTAATTGAAAATTGTTTTTCTCATTAAAACCAATCAAGATCAGAACCTTCCTAACTTTAAACTAAAATGGACCTACCACGTTTTTCGAAAAGTAGTTTAAAACGAATATGACTGATCACAGTATGCCTACTACAAATGCATGTCACAAACAATACAAGCTTACTTCTTTCCAACTATTAAAAGGATTAAAAATTAAAAACAAAATCCCACATACAATAATTTAATAACTTCTGACGATATTTCCACAATTAGTTTCAACTACATTAAAGAATTTAACTTGTCAATTTCGTAGAATATTTCAAAACGTTCTATAACAAAATGAATTTGTGCATCTCAATCATCAGAATCAACTGCATCTGTATCCAAAGAACTGATGTCAGCGTCGACATCGCTTGTGAGTTGTGCTGTTGTATTCCTTGACCTTTCTACTTCGTTCATAGCGTCCCCTGCGAAGCGAATCATGTAAAAATGTATTGTTGTTGGCCGTTTTAAAATTCAACTTTAGGTATATGATAAGAGAAAAATTTTAAGACTAGTTATTCTTTGCTGAATTTTCTGCATTGACATTGAGAAGTGCCTCGAATTCATTGAGTTTATTTTTACTATATTTAATCAT
Organism: Junonia vestina livia; assembly: GCA_018232205.1. Lineage (NCBI taxonomy): Eukaryota > Metazoa > Arthropoda > Insecta > Lepidoptera > Nymphalidae > Junonia > Junonia vestina. The sequence goes on from DWAZ01000019.1 coordinate 10,801, forward strand.
AACATCAGGTCGGAAACATTCATTAATATTATTAATTAAAAGAATAATATTATAAAGTTAAAATGTATTCGCTATCCGCAACGTGACTTTCAAAAGTAATTTGACAAAACGTTTCTCACCTTCAAAGCTTCTATGAGTTTGGCCATTTTCATCATCGACTACAGGAATATTCATTGGTTCATGAACAAAATGTGGTTGATTAGCAGCAATAGCTGATAAATCTATTAATACAGCCTAGACCAAAACAACACTTTACTTACTTTTAGCTAAAAATTCCACGATTTTTTATAAAAAGTTATATTGAAATACGATTCGATACGATTTATTGACTATTCATAAAAGTTTACATAATCGATACGTCATACTTATTAAAAATCTGAACGTAACTAAACCTTCCATCGAGATAAATAACATTTGTACTTACCTCGTTATGTCCAGATGATGTAGGACTTGAGCTCAATGAGGTTCCTCTACCGGAACTGTTCTGTGACTGGTCACTGTGCATGCCTCGTCCATCACCGGCACCAGCGCCGATACCAACTCCCGGTTCCACGACATTCCCATTCACATCGAACACTGGTTCTCCTAGTGGGATGATGGGCAGAAAATCCTCTTCCTCTTCTGATTCTTGTACCTAAAAAAGATCAGTTATCAGTTATTAGTTAGATCAGTCACTTACCTATTAATTATAGTGTATAATAAAAACTTTTCGTTAATTTTCTGAATGTTTATAATTTACTATATATATGTTATAAATAATACACTTTATTAGAGGATGTAAAAAATATTTATATGACTAATTTATCAAAACTACACTGTAGGTAGTAATCTCACCGATGGCTCTTGACTTATAGCATTAAAAAGCCAATTAGGAACGTAAACATCATCTTCAACACAACATGTTTCGTAAGTATCAGAAGATCGACCAGATATAAACAGTTCCTCTGAAACCTAAAATGATTTTACTAGTTGAAATAAAACATTAAGCAACGATCTCATCTTGTTATACAAAATTAAAAAAAAAAAAGTAAACTTACTGCTTGTCTTGTCGAACCTAATGTTATGCTGCCAGTTTCAGAATCAATCAAATTCACATTGTCTAATCGATCCCCAACAAACGAATTAGTATTTATTGAAAATCCACTAAATACCTGTGCAGCCAGTAGTCCATCTACATTCTACGAAAAATAAT
>DWAZ01000020.1:0-11947 GCA_018232205.1 Junonia vestina livia
AACGAAAATGATTGCCTTTGGTGTACATGTTCATTAAATATGGAAAAGTTTTACCTTTATTTATGTACATATTTATTTGTATTTATTTATAAAAAAGACATGTTTCTTGTATGTCTCTGTCTCGACAGGGTCTTTTTGCACTGTATTTATTTGTTATTGAGTTTTATCGTATATCGCAAATACCAATGACTTAATAAATACATTATTAGTTCAACGTATTTTTACAGGGTCTCTACGAACTAAAACATTAGCTATCAAACAAAATTACGGAAAGAAATATTATATTTAAATGGTTATCAATTGTTTCAGGTGAAGGCGAGCCCGGGGGCGAGCGGCGGCGGTGCGCGGGCGCGGGCGGTGTGTCGCGCGGCATGCGGCGCCGCCCGCTGCTGCTGTTGCTGCTGCTGGCGTTGCTGCGCGCGCACGGCCTGCTCGCCGCGTCCGGAGGTATGTTGATAAGTCATTTATTTCGTTACACGATACTGGTACTATGATCAGAATATTTGTTTTACCGGTGGGTAGTGTTGAAAAATCTACGTAACCTAGAAAATTATGACCTAACTTTAAATCTTGACCAATTGAAACTTACATTTTTGCTATAGTCTAGGCTATAAATTTATAATAAAATGGTTTAGTTAAGTATAACTGGTAGTTTTTGATTGAAAGTTTATTATAGCAGCCAATATAAATATATGACACCTATATCCAACAGCCGATATGTATACAAGTGTACAGTTGATATGTATCAAAACTGAAGATTTTGTTTGTTTTTGCCTTAGAAAAGTGATCAAAATACCAACATATAAAATAAACCCAGTGGCAAAGAGCTACCTAATAAATTCTAATAACCCAAAAACGATACGCTATTATTATCGACCGAGCATTAATCCATTACGCTATCCGATATGTGGCAACGTCATGGAGATGCCCAGGAACCACTAGTCACGTATTTAATACACCCGGTCGATCACAAGATGACGGCCAGCCTTTGTAACTTGACAAAAAGATGAATCATACTGCCATTGTATTTTTAGAAACAATGGGCGGTAGGGCTGAGGAAGATATATGAGTATTATATTTGGTGTCTATATTGATATTGACTGTCCTAATTCCAGGAAGGAACTGATTATTTTCTTATGTTAGCCGGTGATTGGTCGATTAATTTAGAACATTGATATAGTCAGTTCACAGAGCTGCCCATGTTTTGTTTCTTAGAACAGCGTTTCCTATCATTTGATTGCCAAGTTTTAGGCTTCAGATGATATTACAGTGTACACAGTATGACAATGTTTTCTCAAGAACGTTTTTGAACACCGCAAACTCATAGAGATTTAATAATGGTCATCTTATTATGGTGCCCATAATGTAACCACCTATATTCTTAGAAAACCAAGTCCGAAGGCCGTAGCGTTACGTTGATAGAAAAAGGTCACCAGTTTTAGATAGTTTATTTATAAAGAAAATTGTTTTCGTGTTTTGGCACTTGTTAAGTAGATTGTAGTTTATTGTAACTGTCCCATTTTTGTACATCGTAGTAAGATATCTTAGTGGCTTTGACTTCCGTAAAATAAATGGATCATCTAGAGGGAATTGACATCTTTGAATCTGATAGATAGCTGCTAAAGTTTGGTACTCAAATATTTCTATACAATTACTTGGGGTAAACTATAGTTTGTGAAAACGTTCTTTTATTTTCTATTATCATAGATGATAAATTCACCAAGACTAAGAACTGATGTATGAGAGGTTGGATGAGAATCCTTTGTTAAATCGGGTTACCGCGTACTTCTAGCTTAGATTAATGAGACGACCGAAGAAGGAAATGCAGGGAAGAAGGATTAATTACGTAACGTCCAATTACATTCACAACGAAATTCAAGATAAGACAGAGATCTTAGTTAAATCTAATATTGAAATAGTAGCGTTTAAATGAATGAAGACGAGAATTTCTCTGTTGACAAGATGGTCCGATATAGAGGGCTTGAATGTCAAGTTGGTTAAAATAGATTTTGAGCTTTTGTCCCTTAAATTCAGCTGGTGTACGAAAGAAAATATAGAGAAAAACTGTATCAGATGAAATCCAAAGATATCTATCTAAAACTCTTATCTGTAACAGCGTGGCAGATCAGGCACTGTATTTTTCTTATAGTATGTATACGTTTCAATAGGCTTCAGTCTGTATATAGTTAATTTCGCTGTGAATTTTCTATTGAAATTGAAATTCAAACGACCAAACTCAGATTTTCCTAAACCGTCGAATTGAAAGTGAACGTTGAAATTGAAAATAACCCTTTCCAGAACAACTCAATTCGAGCAAACAGATTATTCATAGTCCATTTACAAATGTTTGATGCCCATCCGAAAACGTTGAACATGAAGTTAATTGAGCGTTTTGCCCAATAAAGTATTCAGCGGGATTCGCTTAAAAGTAAAACCCATCAAGCATTCAACTGTTTCAATCAAACAAATGGGCGGTGTAGCGTAGTGCGCTAAATTGCAGCGCTTCAGCGCTTACCCGGTATAAATGTTCTGTGGACAGGGATGTCCCTGACAAATGAATGGGGCAAGCCGTTCTAAGGTCGGGACGAAATACGGAGACTGCATCTGCCAGACACTCAAATTAAAACGGTCGGTGGCCCCATATATAACATTGTTCCTCTTTCTCAAATTAATAAGGTCCAATCCGAGGAATCATATAAAGTGACATTTTTTTCAATGACATTAAATATATTATCAGAAGACATAGCAAGGTTTTAAAGAACATAATAATACTTCATCATTTCTTTTAAGAAAATCATATACGTTTTTTTTCTTTTGTCCAGTAATTTTATTGATTTTCTAAGCGATAAATAGATTATATAAAGGTTGTTTTAATCACTTTTACCTTAAAAGTATTCAGAGAAAAATAGGCAGGTAAAACTATGAGTAAAGCTAGCTTAGTTCATATTAAAGGACTTTTTTAAGCGAACGATGTTTCATGAAGTCGAAATAAAGGCTAATGAATGATAATGTTGGATTGCAGTAATTGTATGCAAATTGGGGTACTGGCATCTATATTATCGTCGATTTTAGGGTAATTCTACTGTTCTTTAAAGGTAATTCCATTAGGACCGTGTTTTGGCTTTCCTGCAACATTTTTGCCTTTTTAACGTACTTCAAAAAAAAAAAACGATTCCAAATTTGACTCTATTTTTTGTGTTGTCTATTACTTCTTACGCCATTTGTTTCAATGATGCTTATTTTGTTTCATAGTGTATGTAATTAATAAGAGAATTAAAAGAAAATATCAAGGACATATCGCAAAGGTTGTAGTTTTTGGCGTGATGTATTTTTATGTAAAAATAGAGTACCGAGTAGCTTCTTAGGTTTTGATAATTTCATTTTATATCAAATCCTTCAAAAGTAATTGAAGTCTTTTATCAAATGTTTTATGATTAATAGTAAGTATATTTCTGCTAGCATTTGTGTCCTAAGTCTAAATATATTTTAATATTTTTAATTATTTAACTTGTAAATTAAGAATATACCACATGATTTCTAGACTCATTCGCATATATAATTATCTTATGGCAGGTAGAGGGGCATGCATGACAGACAAATTATCTGTGGATTAGTTCAGAGATCCATAATGCGTATTGCCATATTCAGCGGGACCCTTGGAATAAGATGACCTATCAGGCCCAAAACCATAAACATCAAAATCTAAAAAGTGATGTGACTGTACAGAGGACTGTTTAGATTCCCCTGATACCATAATGACTGGCCTATAGGTAAGATAGTATTAAATTATTGTCTTATATATAGCGTCTATTATATTTTTTATTAGCGACCTTTATAAAACTTTAAGGTTGTAACCGCGCTTGTAACGAAGCTGATGGTGGACTACATGAGTGAGTGACTAGTTTTCAATGTAAGTACGCTGAATTGAATTAGTAAATTCACCAAATAGTTAAAAAACCTTTAATTTCGATATTAATTACTTAAATCGTTAAAGGCGTCCTAAAAGGTACTTTTAAAATTATGTTAAATACTTACAAAAAAATGAAAAAAACAATTGATAATATCGGAGAAAGTTGTATGAAATGTTTGTGTGTGGAACCTGGAATGTACGTAATATTTAAAATTAAAATATTTATTATTATTTTCAATAGGAAATAGTTATACTATACACAGTTCTGCAAATTTAAATTTTTTCCCCTTTTGGATTTGATTCCTCATATCAGAGATTTATTTCGAAGGTCCCAAACGCACCTCAATTCACCTCATACAAACAATGTGTGGAACTGTTAGTCTTAATTGGCAATTTTAGACAAAAGTGGTATTATAAACATTTCTCGAATTCGATACTATTATTCTTCTATTTTCTAAATAATAATTACCTACAAATTCGGTAAAAAACAATTTTCAAAAAGTGTTATCCTTTTGTTAGGGACGAACATAACAAATAAGGCCATATACAATGTTTTTCTACTGGCCGCTTAATTTGTTTTTATACATATTTTTGTATTAAGAAAATTGTCTTTCAATAAAGATTTATGTCACTAACAAAATTGGTGCCGAAACCCTAATTTTTAATTGATATAATAAATAATACAATGTAATGGAATTATAAATGTATCCATTGCACAACTAAATAATAGATTTCTCGTTACATTAAATTTATTAATGAGCGAGGGCGAAGACTTTGCAAGCCTTGAAGATTCTGACACAGAAACATTATACAGGCAAAATTATAAAATGGCCGAGTCGGAATCTTTAAAAAAAAGGTTACGAATCGCTAAAGGACACTGTAAAGCGACAATAACAAAATTAGAAAAATATTTAAAAAACGATGATATGTCTTTCACGATAGAAGATTTATCGGTGAGACAAAAAATTGCAAACGAAACCTACGCGAAGTATCAAGAGCTCTCTATAGAGTATGACCTTCTAGATGGTAGCGATTATGACGACGACATGGAAGACAGGATATTAGAGCTGCTTTCTCTCATTGAGAAAAGAAGGAGTCTGCTCAAGAACCATCAAGGTGCCGGGTCGTCTCAACAGAAAATATATACAAATCTGTCGAAACTGCCAGCGCTGGATATGCCTGTCTTCGACGGAAAAGACGTAGCTTCGTACAAGCCCTTCATCGACATGTTCAGTGCCATGGTGGATAAGGATGATAGCTTATCTAATATTTATAAGTTATGTTTCTTAAAAAAATATTTAAAAGGTGAGCCGCTTCAATTAATCGATAGCTTACCAGTTGTAGCAGAATCTTATACCTCGGCACTTCAGCTCTTAAAAAAGAGATACGACAATCCAGCATTATTAATAACAAATCACGTAGGTAGTATTCTAGATTTACCGGTTGCTACCCGCGGTACGGCTTTGCAACTTAGAGAGCTGGTAGCTAAGGTTAGGCAGCACATTACTGCTTTAAATAATCTTAACCAACCCACAGAGCAATGGGGTTCAATTTTATCTTGTATTTTAATGCGTAAGCTTGATCCTTTAACAATTCGTTTGTATCACTCAGATAAGGATGCTACCGTTGTATCTACTGTTGATGATTTATTAGACTTTTTGGACAGGCGTGCAGCATCCTTAGAGTCAAGCTTCTCAGGGATCGAGCGCGTGCAGTACAAGGTAAAACCTCATGTTAATTTGGTTAGTACACCTGAGCCGAATAAAGGTAATTGTATTTTATGCTATCAACAGCATAAGCTGTTTAAATGTCCTAAATTTAATTTAATGTCTCCAAATAGCCGGCTAGAGTTTATTCAAAATAAAAACTTTTGTAAAATTTGTTTGGATAAGCATGATAAAAAATGTCGATTTAATTTTAAATGCTCTCATTGTAAGTCAAGTTCACATAATTCATTAATACATATCTCCGATAATAAAGTCAGTTCGAATGCTATGGTAGAAGGTATTAAAGCTGACACAGAATCTGAATCGCAACAAATCAATTTGCACTCTCATCAGCCTTGTAGTTCAGATATTATATTGCCTACGGCTAAAGTATGGGTAAGAGATGCTAATAAAAATAAACATGTGGTGAGAGTACTCTTAGATTCCGGCAGTCAGATTTCGTTTTGCACTTCAAACTTAGCAAATAAGTTGCAATTAGAGCAATTTAGTTTACAAAAAAATATTGTCACATTAGGTGAAAATTCTCAGAACAACAGTAATAAAGCCATTAATTTATCGATTCATTCAATGACACGAGATTATACAATAAATGTTACTTGTTCTATAATTGATAAAATTACTACTAATTTGCCACAAAGAAAGTTTAATTTACGTGATTTTTTTATACCCAAAAATATAATTTTAGCAGATGATTCATACAATGTTCCGGGAGAGATTTCTGTTCTTCTTGCTGCTGATATCTTCTTTAGAATACTAAAGGATGGCAAAGTAGAAGGTGGTTCAAAGGATCCTATTTTAATCAACACTCATTTTGGATACATCATTTCCGGTAACACTCCTTCATCTATTAATTCAAAAGGTAAAACATTTCATACTATATCTAATCCCGAACTTGACACTTATGTCAAGCAATTTTGGGAGACAGAGAAGGTTCCTGAAATATATATGGAATCAATTCCAGAGCACGAGTATAGTGAAAAAATATTTCGAGAATCGGTTATTTTAAATAATAATACATTTACGGTTAAACTACCTTTAAAGGTTCGTTTGCATGATATAGATTCATCCGATTCGTTTACAATAGCTTTACAAAGATTTTATAATTTAGAAAGGCGTTTTGCTAAGGATTCTGAATATTTTTTATTATACAAAGAGTTTATTAATGAATATTTGCAACTAGGTCACGCTAAGGCATTAGATATAGAGACTTGTGCTGACAGAGATCAACCATTATACTTCTTGCCACATCATGCTGTACTTAGACCTGACAAACAAACTAATAAATTGCGAGTTGTCTTTGATGGTAGCGCAAAGATGAAAAATGGCCAAAGTCTTAATAATATTTTATGTAATGGATCTGTAGTGCAGAATTCATTATTTGACAACTTATTGCTTTTTCGTACTTATAAATATACAATTCAATGTGATATTCGCCATATGTATAGGATGATTAAAATTCATCGCGACTATAGAGTCCTTCAAAATATTTTATGGCGCAGTAGTGGTATCATGCAATGTTTGCAATTACAAACCGTTACTTACGGATTGACAAGCTCAGCCTTTTTAGCTACTAGATGTCTTATAGAACTAGCCAATAGATACAAGTCAGATTATCCGTTAGCTAGCGAGGCCATCATAAAAAATTCATACATAGATGACATTCAAACTGGCAGTAATACTACTCAGGGTCTATTGGAACTTAAAAAGGAGCTCATAGATCTTATGCAACTTGCGAACTTCCATTTGCACAAATGGGCGTCAAATAATTCATTTATATTACAAGATATACCTAAAGACAAGTTAGGTCTAGAAACTAAAGAAATAACTCAAGACAAATCATGCGTTATTAAAATATTAGGTTTATCTTTTGATGCTCAAAATGATGTATTCAAAGTGAGTGGAAGAGTTGTTACCTCTGCTACAGCTTCAACAAAACGAAATGTTCTTAGTTCTATAAGCAGGTTGTTTGATCCTATGGGTTTCGCTGGACCTATAATCTTGAAGGCCAAGTTAATATTACAGAAAATATGTAAATTTAATCTAGATTGGGATGCTATTTTACCCGAAAACTTAATTAGAATATGGGAAGTATTTTATAATAATCTTATTAAAATGCCTGATATTAATGTGCAGAGATATTTGCAAATGGCTGATGCTGATGTGATGCAATTGATAGGCTATTGTGATGCGTCGGAAAATGCCTTTGGTTGTTGTATTTATATAAAGGTGAAAGTAAAAAATCAATTTTATGTCCATTTTTTATGCTCAAAGTCTAGGGTTGCTCCATTAAATTCTAAACTAACTATACCTAGGCTAGAGCTTAATGGTGCATTGTTATTAGCCAAACTTATGTTTCATATTGCAACAGTATTGAAAATATCTAGTATTAATCTTTTTTGTGATTCTAAAATTGTTTTAGCTTGGCTAGCTTCATCAGCTGTAAAGGTACCTACTTACGTTGGAAATCGCGTTAGAGAAATAAATAAACTGGCGAATGGTATGTCATGGTATTATACGCCTGGTAATTTTAATCCAGCTGATATTCTTTCAAGAGGCGCTGATCCGTTAGAGGTAATTGATAATAATTTATGGAAGCATGGACCTGATTATTTAGTAGTTAGCAATAATTATAATTTTTACCTATCAGAAATTGAAAAACCATTAAATTATAATTTTGTGATTAATACTGTTGTAGATAATAAACCGCTGATGTCATTTTTTGTTAATTTTTCTAGTTTATATAAAATGAAGCGGATAATGGCATATATACTTAGATTTTATAAAAGACTGAAGGGATTACCAGTTAATAAGAATGAATTTTCTGTGAAAGAATTAAAGGAATCTTTGTTAGTGATTATTAGAGCTATTCAAATTCACTATTTTGCTGGGGATATTAAATGTATTTTAATGGGAAAAGATTTGAAATCAAATCTTAAGCCATTGCATCCCTTTGTTGATGCTAGTGGTTTAATTCGCGTTGGGGGAAGATTGAATAACGCTAATATTAGCTATTCAAAGAAATTTCCTATTATATTACCAAAGAATTGCCATGTAACTAGACTTATTATAAGGGATGAACATTTATTATTAATGCACGGTGGTTTAAAGCTTGTTTTAAGTAGTTTAAGTCAAAGCTACCACATAATAAATTCGATCAGAGAAGTAAAAACGGTCATACATAAATGTGTAACTTGTTGTAGGTATAAAGCTGACTGTGCTAGGCAGCTTATGGGTTCATTGCCAAGTGATAGGGTAAATCCTGTAAGAGTTTTTGAGAAGGTAGGATTAGATTATTGTGGGCCTTTTGAGGTAAAGCAATCGACTAAACGAAATAGTTTGATCACTAAAGGATACATTTCTGTATTTGTTTGTTTTGCCTCCAAAGCGGTGCACATGGAATTAGTATCAGACGTTTCCACTGATACTTTTACCGCTGCTCTTAAAAGATTCATTTCTCGTAGAGGATGTCCATCTGACATTTATTGTGACAATGCTTCTGCATTTAAAGGAGCAAATAATAAATTAAAGGCAATTTATGATTTAGTAAATAAAGATGATTTTCAAAATTCGGTTTACAATTTCACTTTAAAAAGAAACATTCAATTTCACTTTATTCCTGCATACAGTCCTAATCATGGTGGATTATGGGAAGCTGCTGTTAAGTCAGCAAAATTTCATTTAAAGAGAATTTCTTCTAATAGAGTTTTTACATATGAACAGTTTAATACCATAATCACTGAAATTGAGTCTATTTTGAATTCACGCCCTTTAACTCCTTTGACACAGGATACTAATGATTATTCATATTTAACACCAGGACATTTCTTAATAGGTGCTCCTCTCACATCCTTCCCTCAGGAAGACATAACTCATATTCCTTCTAATAGATTGCGCTTTTGGAGATCTTGCGAACAAATTAGGCAGCATTTTTGGAAGGCTTGGTTTAATGATTATTTATCCTTTTTAAATACTAGAACTAAATGGCAAAAGAGTTTGCCGAATCTCAAGGTAGGAATGGTAGTTCTGTTAAAGGGTTTAAATACTCCGCCACTTAGTTGGCCTTTAGGTAGACTTCATAAGATACATGTGGGTAGTGATGGTAAGGTGAGAGTAGTCGAGGTACAGACAGCTGATAAAAAAATACATACTCGTGCTGTATCAAAGGTTGTCGTATTGCCAATAGATTGTTAGGAATTTTATATCATTTATAATGTGTTTTATTGTTTTGTGTTTAATTATAAGTTTTAGTAACTTTGATTTATGTTAACGATAGGCAATGAATTTTCTAGAATTAAATTAATAATTCGATTGCCTTTATTTTAGCCTATAATTGTATTTTTGTTTAGAATAGTTAAGTTGTTATTCATAAATAAGATAATTTTATTTAAGAGTTGGCTTGTTTCCTGGCCGGCAACTTATGTTAGGAACGAACATAGCAAATAAGGCCATATATAATGTTTTTCTACTGGCCGCTTAATTTGTTTTTATACATATTTTTTGTATTAAGAATATTGTCTTTCAATAAAGATTTATGTCACTAACAGTATGATTATAATAATGTAGGTGGTTATATTTCCGGACCCCGACACTGAATTCCAAGTGTAGTAATGACCTCTATTAAGTTGAATGTGATGCGTCAATTTTTTTACTTTGCTTGAAAATATTTTCCCTCACGGTTTCAGTAAACGATTATTTGCATAATCAATATACCTACGAAACCCGGAAATTACGGTAGCAGTAACTAATTTCCATACTTTAAATTCTGATAATATAATTTAAGCTATGTAAATTGTTTAAGTTATTTTAATTTATTTAGTGAATGGATCTTGATGTTTCTTAGGCGGGAAGTACATCTGTAAACTCTTGTAACTTAATTGTCTAAGTCACTTACAAATAAATTATTAGAAGAGGACTATCACTATGTAAATGTGTACCAATCTGTATAGCTGGTTACTTATTTTTACTGTGTACATTTATCCTAATTGATTAAATTCAATTAACATATATTTTACATTACAAATATCTAAAATGAATTTTAATAAATGAATTCATTGTCTCTTACTTCGTCCGAATGTTATTCCTTTCGAAAAGACAATTCTACAAGTTCTTTTATTACTTTTCCGTAACTTAGGAGGAACTAAAGAATACGTTAAGGTTTTTTCTCTTTTAGCGACAAAAACTTTATTATTAGGATATAATTTCACGGTGATTTAGATATTTACTTAGTAACACAAACTGCTACTTATTTTTATTTAGTACCAACTTAGCCGAATATTTGCTTACTTACATAAATAATGGCTGTTAGGCTATTAAGACATAAAGTAATATTATTTGATTTAATACACAAAGTTAATGTCTATTTTTCTTTAATAGCTACGTAGATGCTTGCTTGGCATAGTAATTTTGTTAAAATAGTTTTCTTTCAATGTAATTTTAAAATTGAAAATTCATGCATCCTTCTCGTAAACCTTAGCTATAAATAGAGTATCCACTATACATATAATACAATCGAATACACATTTCAGTTATATTAAATGGGTCCACTTCACCGCTGTCCGTTCTCGCGCGTCTAGAGCGTGATCGTCCCTAGCAGTCAGTGTGTCACGCGATCCCAGCGCAGGAGTTGCAGCTTGCGCTCCGCAATGCGCTACATCCGTTGCGATTGGATCACCAATCGTGGTGTATGGATCGTCTGGTGTGAACCCTATGACCCTGGATTGATAAAACGATATTGAGGCTAGGTATGTGTCAAGCTGGCCTAGTGGTGACAACATGTTGATCTATAGCAATGGCCGCGGTTTCAAACCCTGGTTAGTACTACTGACTTTTTAAGTGTTAAAGTGGTTTTTATCACGTGCTAGGTGGTGAAGGAAAACATTGTGTGTAGCCGCCAGCCCGCAGTGGACCAGCGTGATACACTAAGCACTAAAACATCTCCGTAATAGGAGAGAAGGTCTTTGCCCAACAATGGGTCATTTACAGGTTGTTACTATGTATCGTCCGGTGTGTACTAATGACACCTTGAATCGACGCTAATGGGCAATACTTGACGTGGTCATTAAACATCAAAATGTCAAGTTGAGATGACATTGCCGCTGGCTATTCCGCTGGGAGCTAATTGTTGAAAACTATCATTTAATTTCAAAATATGCAACATTCTGACTAGCATCATATTTTTATACCAAAACATATCGCTTAGTTTTTTTGTTAAATTATAAGTTGTGTTGTTTAGTATGACGTCATATTATTTTTCGAGTTACACGTAGCAAGCCCTTTCATTTGATTTCTACCCATATTGTAGAAATGCCAT
>DWAZ01000021.1:0-11836 GCA_018232205.1 Junonia vestina livia
ATTAAGTAAGTAGTTTTGAAACTTTCTGGTGCAAATACTTGAATATTTACTAAGCATAGCGATTTGGTATTCATTCATTTCAAGAAATATATTTAAAAGGGTTGTGAGATATTACAAAATGAAAATTTCTCTCAATAATACAACAGTTTGTGATCCCAAATAAATGGACCACTTTTAACGAAAGGTTTGAAAGATGGTAAATAATTTTCGAAAAGTTGACATAAATTATGTTCCTTTTGTTATAAAAATTCCGACAGAAAAGCGTAAATATTACATACTTATATTCACATAAAGTCGACATGCAAGCTGTTTTGCATTAAATAATTAAAATCATGAAGATTTGAGATTAACTCTCGAATTGGAAGCAAGTAATAGTGTTGTGTATTTTACCTTTTGAAGATAATTACAAACTTAGTAAAATAATAATAAATATTGTGTAGTCAGCATATTGAAATTAGCGTAATATTATTAAGTTTCCATTTACACACGTTTCCAGGCTTTTAGCTTGGTTCAGCGTTCCCATAAATCAGTATTATGGTATTAGGTTTGTTTATTTCTATTATTTGACTCGCGTAACTTGTTATATTTAATGAGAAATGTTATAAAAATTAATCTAGCTGAAAATAACTGGAAGAATTTCGGCTCGAAAAATCAATGTATACGAAATAGATGAGTTATATATAAACACTACATTATGGAGAATATAGTTACTAACCGGGAAGATCCAGCAACAAAATTCGGCTACTAAAATCAAGCTCCTTTAAAATCATTCGCCATAAAGTTTACTAAACGACCCCACGATAGCTCACTTTTCTCATCGACACTATATTAAACCCAATTTAACGATGTTTCAAACTCATCGCGTATTCCGTCGCGGAAGTGTTATTACTTCTACCCAAACTTTCTCATTGCGTCTAATTATTGCTAAACTTTCATTGGTTTCAATTCGATGAGACGATAACAAGCTGATGAGATTCCGCTCGCGATACGTTTCAATCTCGAACTTCACAATCCGTTTTATTTATTAAGTAAACAAATTTCAACTTCTTGAATAAGTGATACCAGTGTAAATCTCAAATACAGGGTTCCGTAGTCTATGTGACACATTTTGTGTTAGCGATCTGGCGACGCCGGAGGCAATGAGGGTACCACAGGGTTTTGGTGGTGCCGTGCCAGAATATGGTACATTCCATTCTAGCCCCACATGTCTAACTGAATTCCGTCGTTTTCGAATTCCTAATAATAGTGTTTAAAAATAAGTAATTATGTAAGTTAGAAAATGAGAAAAAAGATTTCTTGTTTATAATGCTTTGTCAATAATATAGAATTATTCAGAGCGTTCGTATTGAACTATTATTTTTAAAAACTATTGTCTTAATATTAAAAGGAAAACGCTTCATTGGCGTCTCATCCGACGGCGACTTATTGAAACCTATTTCAAGAGAGCTCTTCGTTAGCCTGTTCAGATCCATTGGAAGAGCACTTTACTAACTTTTATTTTTCATTTCTATTCGTATTTTAATACTTACTGCACTTTTATCTAATGAATTATTTTGAACTAACTGTCATACGCAGCTTCGTCTACACAAGATTGCAGGATGTTTTTCTATTTTCTTGAAAATTATTCATATCATTTGTCTATTTTACGCAAATCTTTTGGAAACAGAATAATACCTTTGTATTCTAATGCATAAGTTATATTATTTGAAATTTCATTAAAAGCTTTTGAGTAAATTGTCCGTGAAAGAGCAACACACCATTTATCATAACAAACATTTACTACTATATAGAGTAGATGCTGAATGCTTGTATATAAAATAATCTAGCCTTTATTGGCACAATTTGTACAAGCCCATAAGAATACCGCAGTTTAGAAAATGCCTTTATACTCTTAAAAATGCGTAATGCGTAAAAATTCATAAAATATGTTATACCTATTTTTCTCGAAGCAGTGAACGCTCGCGATAAACACAACCGTTACTAACCCGACTGTATAATAATATTTCAGTTGTTGAAAAGGATTCCCATAAAATGTTGACGCGTTGAAATAACGTGCACTTAAAATATGGCTTATCAGCGCATTCTATACGTACCTTCAAAAATACTTATGTTCTCTACCGGATTTAGAGTTTTTCAGGAAAAAGATTATTTTATCAGAATTTATTTTCACGACAATAATTGCCTATATCCTATATACTAAATAGTATATAGGATAATAGTTCGGGTTTTTTTATTCTGTGCATGGTGTCGTAGCAAAACAGACAAACAAACAGACCTACAACATAACTACCATATTGAAGGAACCGGCAAAGATGCTTAACTAGAATGGCCGATAAACTCATCTAGCCACTTATTATGAAACTTAATTTCATTCTCACGTGAATATAATACTTTTAGTTCAGTCTCTGGCGAGGGAAGGGAACTCTATTAAGTAATTTATTGCTAAACGGCGCCGGGCGATTAATTGCCTCCCGACCGCCGCACTGATTCACTTATTGCCTGCTGCCTGAGATAGCAACAGGTTTCGATAATTTGAATTACAGGTAATTAAATTCAAATTGATTCTCATTTATTGAAAATTTAAGACAATGTTTTGTAAATAAGTTTTATTTCAATGTGTTTCTGATTTCAAAATCGTGTATTATATTGAAAATTCAATTTACCCTGCAACTAGCCAGGAATTAATTCAAGAAATGACTGTTGCACAAAATTATAGCTTGCATTTGTACACAATCGCTACAAAAGATATTGTCATTTCGCGGTTAAACTTTCGTTCTTCTCAAAAATAATAATATTCTCAACAATCTCGAAACTATATTAAGAAATGCCACGAACAGAAATCTAATATAGAAGACTTCTTGTTATAAAGTGTTCCTGCGAATAAGTTAAACCTAATCTAGGTTTCAGAACGCGTTGTTTTCGTAAGACTGTTGTTAAAAACTAAGAATAAAGCAAAAATTTTACAAATGAAATAAGCACGTGATAAAACCGAGATTATATTTTAAAAAGCTATAGGTAAGAATACAACAAAATATTTTGGATGACATGAAACTACTGCGATCTACTATTATAAGAAGTTAAAACATGTTTAGGAAATTCAAAATAGTCGTCTTCACTCACTCGTGAATTGTTCAGTAAAAGTACCGTTACGAATTAAATGTCATTCCACTTATTTCATGTTAATCCTGCATAATACAACCTCGTTATTTCCTTTACCTGTGGCGTTAAATAAATCATATTCCAGCGACACACGCACCGGCAGTAAACTGGCGAGCAATAATTGTGTTCGTTATCATAACAATGACTTTACAATCAGATACAATCTGAAATACTCGCCGTGAACTAATTATACATTGAGTGTTGTTAACTGTGAATACATTATAGTTTGTGAACAGGTGTGTAATCTGCATTACAAGTTGTAAACCTAATTTATTCAAGGAGGTCCAAATTCATGTTGAACATATTAGCGGGTGTTATTGAGATTTAGTTTTGACTTGGTTTTTTTCTATATAAGCAAACCAAAACAACCTTATAACAAAGCACTCTTTGATATTCATTACCCAGCTGTTCCCTATTCTCCCGTTAACTCAACCGCCCGATTTGATCAACATCAGTTACGTTGCCGATGTTCTCCAAAACGTAAGAATTACATTTCCCGCGCGGAAGACGAACGACGTTCGGTACTCATTAACTGACGTATTTCCGGAGCTATTACTTATATATTTAGGATATGTGGTTATATACAAACGACTTGCAGTTATTACTTTAAATGTAGCTGAACTACTTATTAAGAAAATTATATCTAAATTTCAAAAAGTTATCAGATTTTTTGGAGTTGATCTGGTACATGAAATATGATCAGCTAAAATAAATTAGATTAATAAATAAATATTGCTCTTTTAAAAACTACAATCTTAATATATATTGTTATACAAATAATATACTTTTCACAAAACAAAAACATATATATCGAAATTAATATCTTCTTTTTTTTGAAGGAATGGCACTTTAAATACTTTCGCCAGAAATAAAACCCATATATGCTAGATCTGTTTACATTTCCTCGTTTGTTCGAACGACATGAAACAACATCATCTTATTGTCATAATTCAACAAAAACACACAGACGTCAGTAGATCGCGTATCCTCAGTCAGATAATGTTATTGGACGTTTGAACCTTTCCTTTGAAAACAGCTCAGTGATTTAAAAATTTCAGAAATTCCAATAACAGAATCTTAAGTTTCAGGAAGACTTTTCAACAAACATATTTATTATGCTTCAATTGGGTTGAGGAAACCGAGTAGGATACGTTATCTTATCATTTTCAACGGACGATTCTAATGCTCTTTTCTTTATTACATACCTATAAAGAAAAGTGCATAAGAATCGTACATGTACATAGGATGTGTAGTATATTATATCTCTACACACCTTTACAAATTTAGTTCAGCATTTCACTTGTTATTTCAACTTAGAATAACAAATCAAATCTACAAATTCTTATTTGTAAGAAGACAATCTGGAATAAATACGAATATTGGAGTAGACGAACGAATTCTGCGAGTGATGTGATTTGTAAGAACAGAGTAAACACACGGCGCTAATATTTGCTCAACGGAAACACGAAATGATTCAGCGCGAGGTGAGACGTGAACGAAATAATTATATTTTTACAGAAAAATACAACAGTTTTTCTCTATTGGTAAAGAAATGAATTACAACCATTTTATTAATTATAGCCGTTGCAACGATTATGACAAAAATTAATTTAAAATTAATATTATGAAAAGAAAAAGGAATAATTTAAATCAATTCGGGCGAACATTCAGAAATATACCTAATCAATTTAAGGAACTACACCTTATTTGAAACTAGTTAACAGATAAATAAACACACCTCATATTCAGCAGTTTTGATTAAGATACCATGATCGTATCGGGATCTGGAAACACACGAAACAAACAAATAGGAGGTACCCAGATTACGATGTATAAATGAGGATGTGCCACACTAAGCGGACTGTTTTTATTCCATTCCGCGATCTTTCAACATAATTACGGAGACACGATTTTTTTGATTTTTTTGATTGACTCGACTTAATCTCTCAAGATTAAATTTGAATGAAGCTGGTATAGCTCTGACCTTCGAGGAAATATAGCTTTGATAGGAATCATTAAATTCTGATCTAATTCAACGAAGATTGCGTATAGCCTACTCAAATATAACAGAAGCCGGATTCGTTCCCTCCTACTCGTACTTTGGTATTGATGTTTTAATTTGGTGTACGGTATAATTTGGTATAAGCTTCGAGATTTGGTTAATAAACTCACGTTCTTGTATTTGTGAGCAAAATATTAATTACAAGCAATCCGCTCCGGCTTCACAAGAACTACACAAGTGTTATAATAAGGTATAGGTACATAAAATATAGTATAATATAATTGTATTATCAGAGATAATAAATAGCTCGAATGGTGTAAGGCTTGTTAAAGTCGGTCCAGTAGTTTCTGAGTTTGTTCGTGACGTAGATACAAATGTTTCCTCTTTATAGTAATAGTTTAGATACAGAAATATCTATAGGTATTATAGAGGTTTACAAAATTAGAATTACGTAATACTATATTTACAATGGAATACTCTTTATCATTCATTATGAGCAATGTTGATAAATACAACATGCACGTTTTGCAACAAATATAGAAATCGCATTTAATATAGCCTGTTTTATTTATTTGAGTACTATTTATTAGAACGCACGAGGGGTAAAACTTTTCATTGCGTAGTACTTATGTTTTTTAAACTCTATATTTAAATAGTTATAAAAATCAACTGCATAATTATAGAGGATATATAAAATGTGAAAATAGTTCACTCTTAGTGGAATTTCGTAAATTCATCTCTAGCGGATTCTTACGCAGCGGGAAAAAAATTTACTTCAATAACGTGTCTCTGCTACTAAAATCCTCGTAAACAAAACATATGACAAGTCTCAGGCAAATTAGGTTTGCAATAAAACAATAATTATTACAATTTAGAATAGCTTAAAAATAAAGTCCTTTGTCATGAAATACACATAAACGTCCCGACTTTGCATAAATACAATATATATAAAAAATATATAAATAGCAATCAACCGTACTTAGGTACGCCTTTTGTATAGGTACTATAATAATAACTTACTAATTAGACAAGGAAAAAACTGAATCAACGACAAGCAATATTGATACTTGCTTTAAAACCAAATAACAATTCCGTCAGAATCTGAAAACTGTTTCTCAAAGTCCACACAATTCCGTATCTTATTGACAAAGTTCGCACAGAAGCTAACTATTTATTAGCAAAGTATAATATTTACAGGCAGTAAACACTCGTGCAGTGAGCAATTACACCGAGTGCTACAAACAGGAGTTAATTTAATTGTCGCAGTACTGGGTTATCGCTAATCGCGTTATCTGTGATCATTTATACACATGAAGGTTAATAAAAGGAAAAAATAAGGGATAAATAGAAGAAGAATGTAAGGCTCTACTGTCTTTATATCAGAGATAAGCTCTGTCGAAAATTCATTCATTATTAAAAGAAAAAAAAATCGAATTTTTATCGTCACCCACTTTTTGTTAACTAAACAGTAGCGTAAGAAAATTATGTTCCTTAAAAGCCCTTCCTTCACATGAAACTTGAGAAATAGCCGCGAAACCTCTTTAATGTTCCAAATGTGTGTTGGCATCAGTTCATGAAACTTGTAATTGTCCCTCAGGAGATACCTGAGTTGAAGCCATTAGTCGCCACTGCCCGTAGTTTGTGTGACTTCAGGCCACTGAGAGGCGACACTTCACACTTACGAGTAGACTAGATTCTAATTGCTAAGTTTGAGAACATTATGTTAGTATCTTTTACATTTAGGTTAGCGATAAGGCTGCCAATTGTACATGTATGTAATTGTGACTGACTTGATATTATTGTGCAATAAAGTATACTCTCTTTATCTTCCTACCTATGTTACGCTTTGAAATATCATCTATATGCCAGTGAAAGTACTGTTAAAATCAGTCCAGTCATTCCAGAAATGTATGATTCAATAAAATATCCCATAAACGTCGGCATATGATTATTTTTAAAACTATAAATAAAATATTAAAGTGTGTAAAAGCAAGTTACGGATCGGGCTTCATTAGCTTATACATTAAGAGCGAAACTTCGGAGAAGCGAACAAATTCTGATTGATTGATTGTTTAAATCTCAACGGTATATGAAGTGTGTACTATGTGTTCGTAAGTACAAGCACTCTGTACTCTCATAAATGACTTGAGAGAAAATTGAATACTCTTGAGGATAAACACCAAGCAACAAACTTTAATGGTCAAAATTAATTATTACCTATTATACCTATTCATTAGTCCTACACGAAGTAGATAGGTAACAACATAAGTAACATACATAACGCTGGCATTTAACAAATTCACGTATCATAACACTTCCTACGGGATCAAAGTTTATATAAACAAGTATTGGTCAGGCGCTTGCTCCTAATGTTCCTGTGGAGTTTCATTTAACTAATGCCAGCTCATAACGTTTGTGACAGCTTGATGTGTGCAGTAACATGTCCTTGGCAGTGATCGTAACTTTTAGACGGCTATGAATATACTTTACTAGGGTAAATATTGCTGTCATTTAACTACCAAATTGATGCTTCAGATGACGTAATACAATTGTTTTCCATGTTAACAATACGGCACTACCTTAAGAAGGATTACCTACAAATTTTGATGGACACCATTTTGAGCCCAGTATTTTTAGGTAACTAACGTTAAGGCCAACAGTCTTAGGAAACTAGTATATGGAATGAGGAATGAAACTACTATTGAACTCTGCCGTATTTGAATACTATACAGAGTTAATTGAGTAATAAATTAAACAAGATTCAAGTGCACTCGGTGGAGTTTGTACCCACCATGTTGATTTCTTCGTCACTTATAAAATTATTTTTAATAAAACCAATAATTTCGAAAATATAAGAATCAAGTCCCCAATTGACTTCATAAAACATTTCACCCTCACAATAAGATACTTTTCTTTCAAATTTTGACCCTTCGGAAGTTATCGGAAAACTTGAAAAAGTTATCTCGATGAGGATCAAATCTCAGCGGAAATAAATCTTTCGTAAAAGTTTCATTTCAACACATGAAAAGTTTGCTATAGGAATTTTAATATACATTAATTATTATATTTTTGGAATAAAATGTATGGATGGATTGGATGTATAAAATCCTTATGATTGTCACTTAATAAGAATTACCTTCCTTATACAAATTATTTGAATCTGAACAGAAATTGTATTCCTAGAAGGAATTAATTAATTAATTATCCTAATAATTAGAATTTGAACTTTCATAAATTATTCGTATCCTATGAAGATCCGGATACTACATTAAGGTAAATTAAGGATAAAGTATTATCATCATAAATAATTACCTTCATCAAAGGTATCTAACATTAAGTATGAACTAATCCCGTGCGCTAGACAAACAGCTAAAGCTGTGCAACTATTGTATGTTACTTCACGAAAAAATTATTTATTGTGATAAAAATTGTACACCTACAGTTTTCTTTCTGATACATCTTAACAATGGCTACTAGAAAATGCAGTAGCGTTAAGCCCTCCTTCTTATTGTTTAGTAAATTATTGAAATCCATACGTACAAAATTTACAATAATGTATCTTAGACCTGAAAATAACATAGGCTTCTTTTTGTCTTATAGTTTAATAAATATGCTGTAATTGTTTAGTCAGAAAATCTTCATAATTGTATAACATTACAGTTTTTAAGCACAAACATGCAAAAGTTTTACTTGCTCACAAACGCTATTACGCATGTTTCGCACGGGTAAACGCGTAGGCGCTACGATCCTCTACGACTCTACGCCGTAGAGCACTGGAAGTTTGCACGAGTAAATGTGTTTTTAAACGAAAGTACACTACACAGTACACACATTATAGAATTGCAATTTCAAACACATCAGTCTAACAGAAAATGAATAAAGCATTAACTAAAATCTGAATTCAAAGTAAATGCAATTTCAAGTGATACAAAATTTGTACAATGTTCAATTTACTTTAAATCGGGACTTAAAAACTTGAGCCGACACGTGAAAAGGATAATCCGCCAGTTTCACAAATACATATTTATTCAGTTTAGTCATGTCTGAGAATTGTTATAAATTAAGGCGACTAATTAAAATTCATTGTAACAAATTAATACAAAATACGTTGTGTTATTTACTAGTGTACATACAATAGTTAAATATGAGTATAAAAAGATCTCTATAGATAATACCTATCATAACTAAAGCCTCTATCACAACTTCTATAAATTCTGAATTCAAAGCCACTTTGTAAACCACATGCAATCCAAATTCACTTGACTTTGCTGTAAAAGGACTGACGTCCTCTTGATATTTTAATTTTAAATTAACGGGTACAGCTTCCTTTAATCAAGTAAATTTAATCTAAGTGAGAAACTTTACTCATCAAATAATGATACCATGTTGTGAATATATTAGAGAAAGAAAGAGTATTTAAAAAAGCATCCACATTACTTGAAAACTGCTTAGTGTTCATTAAAATAACATGCATTTTATATTTCGCTGAAATTCATAATATTCAGAGGATTACATTTTCGTTTCTATCGCGTTAAAACTAAATAAGTCGTAATGAACTTGTGTTTATATTATTTTATAATATTGTTAAAAAATGATTTAACAATACCTATTTGCATATACCTGGAATCTACACACTTCCTATCAATAAAAAACACATTTGATTCGGTTCATTTACTCATAAATGAAGATACAGCAGGATTAAGCACCCCTTCCTTTAAGAAGTAGGTTCATTAGTGGTACATTAGCTGTCTGCATTTCAATTACAAATAAATGAGATGCTTAAAATATCAATATGGCTGCACTGTGCTCGCTCGGCGCTATCTCCACAGACGCTCATTAGATGAGATCGCTCACACGCCGCTCAGCGCACAATTGTATTTGCGCGACGAGATAACGCTCTTTACCGATGTTGCTACTTCATAATGCATTGTTTCAGTATTTTATTTAATTTCATGTTTAACATTTTCAAATGAAATGACCTTGTATGCTGCCAAATACATGTTGTAACTAACATATTTTTTTTCAACTATTTTTTTTTTTTTGGCACAGTTACCTTAAACTTGTGACAGTAAACGCTATGAGTACATTTAACTTTTAGAGTCATTACCGCAATTTCTTTAACATAAATACTGCTTGTTTAATAATATTGTATAATAATAAGTTTAATAGTACAAAAATATATTAAACAAATAATATATATATTTAATGGTACTCCGCCCGAAAACTTGGCAGAACAATCTTTGCAACTGAAAAGTAAACAAGAGACTTATGTATAAGATGTACCTTCGAAACGCGATCGAGAAGTTTCGTGCGAACATCCGCGTGTTATAATTTATTACTTACGACCCGCGTAGGAAATATATTAGAGTTATCATTAATTTCACATAACAGGAAAATATATTTCTACACTGATATACTATAATGGGAGAGCAAATTTTGTGCGAATTACCAAACTCCGTATCAACTTTTTATTTCACGTAATTTATATAGTACAACGGTTTTAATTAAGAATATACTAAAGTTTCAACAAAATCGCTTACCTACATGAAACGGATTTCGACTGTAACATACATAATTATACAATGTAAGCCTTAATTACTTGGTTTAAGAGTTAATTCCCTGATCACCATACATAGTTATAAACAAATTAACACGTGTAATTCTCGCCTTGCCTCTGAGACATGTACGATGAGCTAATAAATAATAACGTTTGATGTAATATGTAAGCACAATCTGCGCTCCTCACAAGATCATAATCCTTTGCATGAGTGAAGCGTCAGGCGCGAGCTGCCGGCGTTATTAGGAAGATCTTTATGTTCGAGTTCAGTAATAATATCGCAGTAGCAGTACAATAAATGCTGGTAAGATTTATATTAATTATTCGTTTTGTGAGGAGTACAGTAATGCAATAAAAATATTTACAAACATATTCTACGTTTTGAAATGTTAATATATGACCAAAGCCCGAATAAAATCATGAAAACATTAAACAAAATAATTTTATGAATAAATAAATGAAAAATAAATAATTTACAAACAGGATTACATTTCAATAATGGTAGAATATATTTGTATTTTTTACTTAATAAATTATATTTTCCACAAAGACACGTCGAGTGACGAATTA
Organism: Junonia vestina livia; assembly: GCA_018232205.1. NCBI lineage: Eukaryota > Metazoa > Arthropoda > Insecta > Lepidoptera > Nymphalidae > Junonia > Junonia vestina. The sequence continues at coordinate 11,289 of DWAZ01000021.1, forward strand.
TTTCTAAATGCTATTTTAATTTTCTTCAGGAAAATATTTGTCGTTTGCGAAACTGTAGGAGCGTCGCCGAAATAATCTCGTTATTTTTTCTATTTAATTTAAATTATTTTGCATGTTTCAGATAATAAAAGATAATAAAATGAGCGCTATGGTTTCTTTAATCCTTAATGTAACTCACACATGGACATTTTTTGGTTAGTAATTTTTTTATTGAATTTATATTTAAATAACTGTGGAGAGCTAACGGAATAACGACAAGGAATAGAAGCCAGTATCGTTAGAACCGTGAACACTCTTAAAAAAATTAATTTTTTTCTTTTGTTTGCTGTTTCGACAAATTTAATAATATATCCAGAAATTAAAGAAAGTTATGAAAATAATTATTTTCTGTTTAACAGCAGATATATACTGTTTCATAATATAATTGATTGTATTAATTACTGTATTAAAAATACCTAGTAATAATTTAGTATTACTAAAATACTTCGTTTTTGTAGTTTATAACAATGATTAATTATTGTTTTGTAGAATTACGTTAATGAAAGATT
>DWAZ01000022.1:0-11799 GCA_018232205.1 Junonia vestina livia
AAAACCTGTGTACGTGTAACCTTAATCTTTGAATAGTACCTAGTTTATAATTTTTCAACCTACTATCTCTCTACTATTAATCTAATAAAATCTCTCTATATACGAGTATGTAAATTTGTGTAGTGTGTACGTACTTAATATATAAAACATATCTTCGTGCTCTAACAATTCAAAGGGTTTGAGTGAAATCCGGAGTTGGGATAGCTTATATCTCGCTTTTACGTGAAAGTTATTTTTTATCCCGCTGTTGTAATCATGGGCGCATAAAATAATAATACAATTTCAAAGGTATTACATGATTCTACAATATCAAAGAAGATTTCGTCCACTGATCTCTTATATACCTTCTCGTATATGGAACATATAATGTACGAAATATCTTCAGCGCTGTTTCAAAGCGAAGACGCGCATATTCGTTCCCATAAGACTATTTATCCAAGTCAACGCTGAAGCGACAAAGGCGAGTCAGCTCATAAAATTTATAGGCGATCGAATGAGATAATATGGTCGACGTTAAGAGGAGCTTAGACAGTTTGAAAATTTAAATGTGAAGTAAGTTTTGCGAGATTGCGCGGTATAAATCAGAGCAAGAAGAGCGCGTCGGGCGCTCCGGCGGCAAGCGAGCGGCGAGCGGGCGGCGCGGGCGCGGCCTCTTCTCGTCAGACTGCGGCGATAAATCCGAGACTCCCTCGGGCTTCTACACCTCGCTCCGTCTTCATGTAGAACACGCCTCTCTTTACTCAACCGGGTATGTCACACTTGACTTATGGCTTCTAAGCGAAGGTGGGCTTATCTAACCCGGTAACGCCATAAAGACCTCCAAACGAAAGGCAATTGGGAATAAACGTTTAAATAATATAAAGTGAATAAACAAACGAGATAAGGGACGGTTAAATACCGAGGATCTGTCTGAATGAATATAATAAACATTTTTCAACGCTGCTTTCTTATTTCGACTGTCAGCTCCAGCGTTCAAGGTATTTTCCGCTAACTTCACCTAATTCTTTTTCACGCTACATTTCAAGAATCTTATTTTTGTAATTACAAAAATGTCTAGTACGAAGACGTTATCCTTAATTGCTGGACATAAAAATTCCATTAAAATTTCCCTTTTAACGATCGAGGAGGTCTGTCTAATTGTTATAATACACTCGTTTACGTATTTTTATTGCCGGTACAATAATTAGAATATAACGGTACGTCGCCTTTTTAAGTATGGTTGTAATTAAACTTCCCTGGAAATGAGTAAAATAATATTGCAGAATACGAACGCTGTCAAGGGTGGAGGGTGCAAGTCGGTTATTTAAGAAATGGAAAGAAAAGCAATTTACTGCTTATCAGGAAAAGTAGCGTGGGCCGGGGTCAGTACAAGTAAAAAACGAGGCGCTCAAACCGTAAAAATATATACACTATTTAATTCCATTATCAAATTAAATGTATTTAATGTTTTTGAGTGAATTTAGATTAGGCCCATTAAAATGCCAATGTAACTGTTTTAAGAATTTTTATAATAGATATGCGTTTATATTAAGTTACGTTACAAAAGTAGATATCTATGTAACTTTTTCTTGGGCTTTTTCAAATCGGCACCATTCGGAAATAATAACTTCTAAGAATTAATTCTTCTAAAAAAATTGTATTTACCAAACCTTCTGTTTCTTCTTGATGACCGAAATTGCATTTTTTTCAAGTCGTCTAAGTAACATTCCGAGTGCGTGCAAAGCTTTGTTATCTAAAGAACTAAAGTACGAGTACATAATACTTAATATGAATTATTTTTAATAGGTTGCAAACAAAATACAAGTACAAGTATGTCAACGTCAAAAAAATTTTGACCGATTTAACGTCCAATCTGAAAGAGTTTGTCAAATATGAAGATTTTCATTCGTGAGGAGTAGAAAGTTTTGAAATGCTTCGTATAAATAGCACGTAGGTCTGCGTGTCTGATTTGCTTATACCTAATCTTAGCGGACTAGCTCTCTTTTTGAAAGATATACAAAGACGTAATACAAGATCATAATTAGATAAACATTTTGGTTAAATTATAACCGCAGCAAGTAAAGCAGTAAATCTAAGATTACCTAAACTTGCACGGTTGTTGCTTATTTGAGGTGTTCGACCAAAAATCGATTAATCTGCAAAGTTACTCTATTATAAGTTGTTAGGCGAGTTAAAGTGAAATTGGTTTAAGTCGACAAATTCCGCCCGTAGTTCGACGACAAGGCGAGCTCCAGCTAACTTCAGTAAGACAGTTTTCCATGACAGCTACGAGACTGCTCGTAAATAATACATTAGGTTTATATTCGTGTACTCGGCTCACTAGCTAAATGATTTTCTAAATTAATCAAGACATCGTCAAATGTTTTATTTGAAGTAAAATCTTCGTTAAATGTGAATAACAAAACAAATGCTCAGGTTTTGTATGAATAAAAAAATATGACATATCCGCAGAAAATATAACCGAATCAAATTGAACTGTTCCTAATGATCTTCGTCAGATTCTAACTAAAATCTATATAACTTTTAAACTACAAAAAATCGGGTTACAGCTTTCGAGGTCAGAAGATGGCAAATGACCTCCCCTTCACCCCTGTTCGATTTGATCCATATTTTCTGGGACACCCTATATAAAATTCTCTCTCTTCTACTACTTAGAAGAAGGCTTAGAGCTTGATCCACTGCGCTGCTCAACTGTAGGTTGGTGGATATAAATAAATACATAAATGTGTCAGAATTTCCCGGCACATATAGGTTTCCTCATGGTGTTTCTCTTCACCAAACTTCACTACAAATAATTTCACTTACAGTAAAGTAAAGTAAAACAGCCTGTAAATGCCCTACTGCGGGGCAAAGGCCTCCTTTCCCAGTGAGGAGAAGGTTATGGAGCTTAATCGACCACGATTTTCTACTGCGAGTTGGCGGATATGTACATATGTGTCAGAATTTCTTCCGGCACACCTACAGGTTTCCTCGTGATGTTTTCTATACCGCCTTCACTACTATATGTAGATACTAATTTTAGTCAATAAAAATATTTTATGTACGTAATTATACATCTCTATGCACAAGTAAGTACTAAATAATTTGTATGTATATTCATGTGCAAAAATGTTAAATAAAACATACTTAAAGTAGATTGTAAAAGACGGCGTTCTGTGGGCGTAACTGCGTTCGTGGGCATTAAATATGAAGATATCTCCCGGGATACCTTTCATTTCCCGCTATAAAAAGCATCGTATATGTATTATATATACGCTGCGAATAACTTTCTGTTCCCGGTTATATTAAAACATATAGATGAAAAATATTTAAAACATGTTTTTATACAGGGTGCCAGGCGGCTCGATGCAAACTTTTTAGGACGTGAGATTTAGCTTAGTACCAAGTTTTACAGTTCCCGAAAACTGTAAAAGTTGGTACTAAGGTAAATGACGTTAAATAGACTCCAAACTACCTTTCCTATCAGGTCCTCAAAAGTTTGCATCGAGCCGCCTGGCACCCTGTATATGTTTCAAGCGTTAGTGTGGTACAAGTATAAATATTATATTACCATCAGTTGCGTAAATACACCATCGGGAACCTTTTTTTGTTGACGCAGGCTAATTCTTCATAGATACCCGACTCCTGGGGGAGGGGTTGGTTATGTGAGATTATACTCTATAAAAGCCCCTGTGAACCCTTGAACTCCTCAGTATGTAAAAATTTATACTTGACAAAGAAAATTTATAATGTAATAAAATTAAAATATAATGAAATAAATAATTTGTACATGTCCTTTTTATGGCTTTAAAGTTCTTCAAGTATTTCAATCACTTACTACGCATTAAGCTTATTGAAGTAAAATATTATGATTAAAAGACAATTAGTTAAAAACTAAATTTTAGTTATTTTTGTGTCTCCGTGATCTCGCAATTATTTTTTTTAATATATTATTCTATTCAAACGACTAACATCTCAAATCTAGATATATACCTACAAATTTTAACATTTTAGGTAGTCCTTTTAAAAGTAATGCTGGCTAAAATGTTCAAAGTTCAGTCCTTTGAGAATTGAGAGTTTTCCTCGAATACGAGATTTGACAAAGTCATTGAAATTTACAAAGATATATCTACTTTAGAACTTTTTTAGGGTTCCGTAGTCAAAACGGAATCCTTATAGTTTAGCCATGTCCGTCTGTCTGTCTGTCTGTCTGTCTGTCTGTCTGTCTGTCTGTCCACGGCTTTGATCCGAAGTCCTTAATACTAGAAAGTTGTAATTTGGTATGAGTATACATATGAATCACGCCGAGAACGAGAAGTAAACGAGTTATAGTCGATCAAAGTAAAAAAAAATATTTATAATTATTAAGATAAACATGTTAGTTGGTACGAAATAAGTAGGTTTTAAAGATTAGATAAATAGATGACCGTATATTATGATGGCAACTACGGAACCCGTCCTGCGCGTGGCCCGACGCGCACTTGGCTAATCATAGTTATTATTTGTAAATTAAAGTTTTACGATTCAAATAAAAATACCTTTTCGAACAGCTGCTAAAACGTCGCATTATCACAATTTAATAAGACCGTAAAAGGAAACGTACTATCAAAAATCACAGATATTTTTCCAACGAGGAACTATGAAATCGAAAATAGGCTATTTAGAAAGAATACGTACGCTTAGTGCTTTCAACAAAACCTATTTCTATTTCTGAAACAGTCCACTCACATTGAATAGGATTTTCCAATACTATTTCTATAACAATTTTACAAACAAATAAGCTGATTTCGTTCCGACAATAATAGAACTCTATGCAATTTCGCAAAGTTTTTTTTTTGCCTTATATCGCAATCGCAACAAAGCAACGTCACTTGTAGAAATTTATTTTATCACGAGATTTTTTCTGTTGGAAAAAATGTAAGAGAACATTTGTGGCTTCATTCGTTATTAATTGGTCTTTATTCGAGCTAGTCAAGTTGGCTACAGCTATGCTCTATTATAAAGAATTAGTGGCTACCTATTATTTTATGCCTACTTGTAAAGTTGATAGCGTATTTTAAGCCTTTTAAAATAGAAACGTTGTAACATTCTCGAAACTAACTAGTTCATTTCTGCTTTGACATTCGATAAGTCGGTGTCATACTAACTATATTGCAAATACGATGCGACTCAATAAAACACATAAACAAAGGCCAAAGAAATACGAAATACTCGGGGTCACTCGTTGTTTCTGGTACAAATCCGTTCTAGTATTTTTCAAAAATAATTTAAGAGTCGAATACACCAACCACACGTGTTTTTTATCTCTATTTATTTGGTATATATGTTGATTGTCACTTATAATGATCTCTCAAAAACACACTCAAAATTCTGTTTCACCATTTTTACAAGATACAGCGTTGATTGAAGTCCACGTGACGTTTACTTTAACGCTATCGAATAGTGAAAAAGCTCGCACTAGACAAACTAACAGCCACCGCGTTGCGCCAAATCATATCGCATTCGCATTTCGTCGCGATGCAGTCGCAAATCGTCAAATTCGCGGAATCATGCAGACGTTCTGTGTATCTGTAGCTTAGCTCTATGAACCAAGTTTTATTAATTGTCAATTATTTATAATCTATAATCTCACTTACGTTGGGCGCTACTATCGCTACTTCGAGTGAAGAAAATGATTCATAAACTTAAAAGTTAAATTGTATCCAATTAGTAAGTTAATACTAGACCTAGACAGGACAAAGTTTGTCTGGTCCACTAGGTTGTATATCTATTTTATATATAGATAATTATTAAAATATAGTAAAATATACCAAATACATAGTAGTGTTGTCGTTTATGACAAAAAGACTCAATATTCTCGGAAATCGTTGTTTGGATTGTGTACAAAATGGTAGTAACTCGGGTATTATATAAAGTCACATAATATTCTTATACAATACGACTACAAAACACGCGAACATACAATATACTACATATATGTACAACATAGCCAATACGTATAACAACGCTTTGAAAATACGGAGGTCCTAAAGAATCATTTTTAGTTTTTCCTTTTAAGGATTTAGAACCCAAAGGGTGCCAATGGAACCTTATTTCTATGTCTATCTTTTAGTTGTCATTCTGTTTGTATAACCTTTTAAAGGGTTTTGCAGCTGCTTTTAAAATAAAATGTTGATGCCAAAAACCTGCGTTTTATCTTTTTTAATTAATTTAACAATATCCTTATAATTACTATAATTTTTATTTAATGCTAAATAGTACGAACAAAATTAAAGGCGCCTCGAATAACATAATAACATATTATTATGTTATTCGAGGCGCCTTTAATTTTGACCATAAATATATATGAAAAATTATTTCTTAAAAATAAATATATTACACTCATGTTTCAGATTAAAATTGATAATATTTTTACATAAAATATTTTACGGTATCGCCGAATTACGTCACTTCCATGGTTCTAGATATGATATCAGAATGTACGTTTCTAATAAAAATCCGCTCCGCTTCAGTTATTGGTTGCTTTATTTTAACGTTTTGTTCGAACCAACCTAGTTCTGGAGTTTTATTGGAATTTATAACCGGTTGTAGTTCGTCTCTATTTACATTTTGTAGTCCGTTGTTTGCATGAAATACTTTCTATGGAGTAATACTTTGCTAATTGGTTTGTTTAATGTAGCACTGTGTGGAACAAATGAAATTAAAAAATCAGGCTGTATTGATAGATAGAAGTCCGATCTAATCTTACAGAAAATCTGTGTAGAGTGGTAGATATTACTAAGTTTCATGTGGTGAGTGACAGAGCTAGAAGATTTACTCTCCTCCCAATCTTACTTAGGGTAAAAGTGGGATAGTTGCCCCACATTTTCAAATTTACTGATAGCACTGTGAAAATAAACATTTTAACCCCGGTTTTTCGGTAAAATGGTAGCTACCTTTATTAGTGATGTTGGGATAAGGAGTGATTACATAAATCTATTTTGTATACCGAAATATAAAAAAAAATACAACCACTATGTTAGAGGATAGATGCCTTCTATATGGGCTAGATGCCCCGGTGCTCAAACTACTAGGAGGATAGTGGCCCCAATGAATAAATGAAAGAATTTTTAGGATTAATTACTTTTAATAAAATATTTTTCACTGGACACTTTGGCTTTAATTGTTAAATCAGTCAATCATTACAATTATCATCTAATATTAATTAATAATTAAGCGAAATATAGGAACTTGTATTAATAATAATTAGTAATTAAGAAACATATTATAATTACAATATATCTTTTACAATAATCATATAGGATTGTGTCATAACCGTTGAGTGACTATTTGGTAGTTGTTTATTATTATTCATATGGGTACTATTTGTTAAATTTCCTCTGGTTCTGTAATTTTTTACGTCCACATCGATTGCAGTAATCACCGTACAACGTACAATGTTCATGTAACCAATGTTTGCACATGATACATTGTATCCAATCTGCGTTGGATTTTGTCTTTTCATATTCTTCGAAACATTCTACACACGTTGAGTCTTTTGAGTTGACATTCGACTCATCAGAATAAGATGTTTCGCTTTCATCTGTGCTAGAAATTGTTCTAGTTTTTTTCTTACAAACTTTTGAGGGAACCCTTTTTTGGATTTTAGTCACAACTTGTCGGCTTTTGTTCTTAGTTGGTATATTTGGAGTAGCTTTATTTTTAGCCTTAACTTTTTTAGCCTCAATATTTTCTTTGGTGTTCAAAATAGCAGCAGATTGTTTGCCCCTCTTGTAAAACGGAACCGGAATAATTGGGATAGGTGAACATTCGTTCAAATACTTGCTGGGTGTTTCCTTTTCTACTTCAATGATTATATTAATAGCATTATTATTTTCCATGAGAATAGATGGGCTAAAATTTGACAGTCGTCTTGCCAATGAATCAAAATCATCATAAATTGGTACTTCCAACGTTGGGGCATTAGAAGGACCGGGTTCCATTTCAAGAACTGGTTGCTGAGTTGAAGAAGCTGTCTGAAATAGCTGAAGGATTAAAAGGATATATTCCACAAGCCCTAAATCCTGAAATTGAATTTGAAGAAGTAGTAGCTCGAACCCATGCATTTCCTATTAACTTTCCTGCAACTAACCTATTGATTTTTCTTTCTTTGTGTGAAGTAATCCAGTTTCTCGTTTCAGCTGCATAGAATGTTTTAAAAGGCTTGAAAAAGCTACGGTCTAGAGGTTGCAGGGCTTGTGTACTGTGACTTGGCAGGCAAAACAATATGACATCGTTTTCTTCTGCAGTTTGTAGAAGATCAATCGAATTTGTGTGAGAAGAATGGCCATCTAAAAGCAAAATAACCTTTCCTTGGGGTTTCCTTGGCACAAAATGTTCTTTTAGCCACCTGTGAAATAGCTCTGCGTTCACGTAGGCAGATTTTTTATTCATATAGACCTCGGCTCCGGGTGGGAGGCCATCCTGAAATTCTGGTTTCTTGTTAACTCCCTTGATGACAGCCACTGGTTGCAGAAAGTTTTCTACAGCATTACAACAAGCTATAACTGAAATAGTTTCACCTTTTTCACCTGAAGTTATAGAATGGACTACTTTCGCACCTCTTGTAACAATCAATTTTCCAGTAGTATTATTCAACAGGACACCCGATTCGTCTACGTTAAAAAGTCTATCTGGTTTATCTAGTAAATTATTCTCAGTCAACACTTTTTGCAGCAATTCAAACATTTTATTTACTTCTTCTCGATTCAAACCTTGCGCTCTTGCAAGTGATAATCCTTCTGCCTGTCGAATACTGAGCTCAGAATGACGTTCTAAGAAAGATTTTAACCAATGAGGTCCAGCTTTCCGGGTCTCTTTATCAAAAGATGTCTGTATTTTTTCTGTCTGTAGCTTTTCTGCGAACTCAAATGCCAATCTTCGAATCATGTCTCTTGATGGAGGGAAACCCGCCTTTTCTAATTTTTGTATATGGATAACTAATCGCTTTTCGTTATCAAAGTCAAGAATAGGGTGTTTTCCTGAAAACAAATCACAAAATATTAAAGAAATTTAAATGGTAGGTAATAACCAATTGCAAGTAAAACAAACTTACGTACCTAATGTTATTTTTTTTGTATTTTTGGTTTGAAAACGTCTCCTTAAAGTTCTTGCCGGAATCCCATATCTACGAGATATTTCATTTATCCCATTAATTCCCTGAGACATTGCCTCCAGTGCAGCAATCAAAGCCCCTTCAGTCCATTCAGCTCGTGGAGGAGCTCCCACCTTTCGTATATATTTGCGAGGCATTTTCTGTCAATAAAAAAGCACATGCTATGTAAAAAGCTGTATGGGATAGATGCCCCTAAGGGCAACTATACTCACAAAAATTGAGGCATCTATACTTTTTAGTAGGGATAGACGCCTTCGTTTAAAAAAAAATCCGTTAGTAATATTTCAAAACCACAACCCATGTATGAAAATCAAATCATGCACATCAACAAAAATCAAAAAAGAATATCACTTACCTCATAAACTCAAAAGTTACACGCTTTCGTAAAAATACTAAATACGTAATACGTGACGTTTGGAAACGAAATTATATTTCCGAATTTTTTGTGCACGACACGCGTGCGCTCGACGTAGTTGCAACGGGCATACTGTCGGCGCGCGGGGGGAAGTTTACGTATTAGTAATAAGAATGATCGTATTTTGTTTGCAAGTATGAACTTGAATTGCTGGGGCTTCTATCCTCCTAGGGCATCAATCCCACATTTACCCTATTGTATATTGTTTTAGTAAAATATGCATATAAAAGTATTTGACAGTTTTTACAAATTTGATGGTGGTTTAGTAGTATTTTTAGTGGATCTCTACAAAGCAGAAGAAATAGTACAGGCCAATTTCATGTATGTGGGTATTACGGTACCAGAGATATAGTGATAATTCAATATACCATAATTACATCAATGAATAAACCTGAAAAATCTTTTTAAAAAAGACTTATCTGGTCAAACCCATAAAGAATAAATATTATCATTTTTTAAACCTTTAAACTTTACTTACTTAAAAATCACATTGGTTTTTGTAGCATTGGTCTCGAAATAATTCACAAAAACGCTTAATACTTAAAAATATTACTCCCAAATATATTTCTTCGGGCGTATTTAAATGTGGCATCGGGGAGTGCTCTCGCAGATTCGGACGCAAATGTACTCGCGACGTTTGTATGAAATTTACAATGCTTTTAGTCTCACTCCAGTGGCTGGCTCACACGTTTGCGATCTGTTCTGGGGGACTTGGAGGTTGGAAACATGGATATGGTGTCAATAGTTTTGGGTTCATTTATTTTTCTGTTTATTATGATTTTGTTTTTAATTGATTGTAAATGTGGGGCCTATTTGTAGTAAAAGAGTGAATCGCGTTCCTTCCTAAACTTTTGCTTATTTTTGCTCTTCCGTCGGCATTCTTTTTTCAAGCTAATATTTTTATATCCTCTGGTTCTACAAATTTCCATATGAGTGGTGATAATTTAACATCAAATGACCAGGACTCGTAAACCCACTATTTTTAAAAAAGTGTTTTTCTGAAACCCATTAACTGCTATTTGGACCGGATTACCCCTACTGGGATAGTATCACACTATGAAATAGTAATTAAAAATCTCTACAACTATGATGTCTTCGTTTCGTACAGTGAGTGAAATAAAAAGAAGCGTACTATTAGTATTATATTTTGATGATAATTTTTATTTTAGTTGATTGTATTATTCCAATATAACCTCCTCCAATACTTCTGTAAGCCTTGTCAACATCAGCAGGAGCAAAGGGGAAGACGTAGATTTTCTTATGCCATTAACATGTATATTACCTTTAATTTATAGCGCAAACCTTTTTGATGGCATCACAAACATTTTATTTGCAATTTGTTCACAAATTCCATACCGTTTCAAACATTCTCTCGGCTCGATTGATTCGATAATGGATTCTTTAGTCAATAGTACATGCAATTGAAAATCCTTATAGTCTTGTTTAAGGGTTGGTACTTGTGTTTTATACGGCTTTTGACAATTCGTTACCAAAGCTATTGTAATCTTATAGGAAGAAGAGACACTGTAAACGAGAAATAATTTCTTGTTTTAGATTTGCATGCCTGCATGGTATTTAATTTGACTAGTATTGGACCAATCCACCTATTTAGGTTTTGCTGAATGTTTTTAAATATATTTGCGTTACTGATGTTTATTATTTAAGACTGTTTTAACTTATATTGTTATAGAAATCTGTTTTGAAATATATACGATGATGCCACATCGTACATACTTTATTTTCGTAATCAATTTAATCACGAAGGATTTAAGAAAACTTTTTATACGTTTCTTCAATTTGTTTGCTAGTATATTAAAAGATATCATTATACTTTGGTTCATATGAAAATCAGATTCGAAATTGTTTGAAAAATAATGTTATTCTTAGTAGTAGTAGTAACAACCTGTACATCTCCCACTGCTGGGCATGGGCCTCTTCTCCTATTTGGGAGGTTATGGAGCTTAATCCACCGCGCTGCTCCATTGCGGGTCGAGTGTTATTCTGATGACTTACTGGAAGATTTTATGAAAATCTGTGAAATAGTAATTGTATGAAAGATTTTTTTGTAATTTCTTAATTAAAATTAATTAGGTATTTTTCATTAATAATTAATTTTTTTCAGGGGTGACCTTTTTGAGGATCTACCAAAGGAATTCATACCTGTTAGTAGAAAATTTTATTATTACCTATTACAATAATAATTTGAATCAAACAACATAACAGTTAAATAACAGCGTTATTATTTCTTTTA
>DWAZ01000023.1:0-11749 GCA_018232205.1 Junonia vestina livia
TTCCGCACAGTTGCCCGCAAAGGAAAGCTTTCGATAGAGAAATTTTGTTCTGAGCAGTACTTGAAGATTTTTCTCGATCCAGCACGAGGAAACAGTATTTCCCTGAATGATACAGCCGCGGCGCGACGTTCTTTGAAGATGAAGATAAACTTAAACGTATTCTAGTCGATGTATCACTAAACATGTCTCATTGTTTATAATACTCTGTACCATTCCCCTTCCCTAACTGTCGTCTCATAAAACAAACAAGTGCACATCCTTTGACAGAGCAACACAAACAATTGTCCAAATCATAAACAATGGTGTACATCGCAAATATTATCTGCGCCCCGCTCAAAGTATCCCTACGTATAATGAACCATTCATACTGCCAAACAAACTCCAACCAACCATATGCAATAATTCTATACGTTCAGCGAAATCCTCTATAGCACTAACTCCCTATCATGTTACAAAGGAAATTAAACCAAAACAGAACAACATTAAAATCCAAAATTAAATGAGTATCTTCATAGATGTAAATCCTTGAGCGACTGACAAAGAACAGAAGCGATTTCACGACATCAAAGTGGAACACGACATATTACGCTTCAAAATAAACACCGAAATAAATACATCGAAATGTTTGCCCCGAAATAATCGGCAATGGGGTGATCATATTCTAAATTATCCGGTAACCGAGGGTAGTTTCCGAAACCCTTTTGATAGTGAGGATTAATTTGCTGTTTGTGCATACGGTTGTCTCTGCGTCGGGATTTGCAATTAATAAAGACTAATACTATAGCCAGGGTTTGTCTCTGCCGTGAATTAACCTTTACATGTCGATGGGACAAACACGTACGAATCGTACAATAAACACCGTATAAAACTTTTCTAACGAAGCTAAATTGTTCACGGGGACGTTGAATTTCGAGTTTTAAAATGGAAGCCTATAATTTGCACATAAAACACATCCTAATGGCATCGTACGTGATCACTTATTCGGTGGACTCACAAAGCGAGGCATCTTCATCTGAAAGCAGACTTTGATTTAAATACATTATTCTTGTAATAACAGAACCGGACGGAGGGATCCATTGAAGTTGTAGAATACATTATTTTAATTCGTACCACCTCTTTGTGACCCCATCAGGGAATTAATGGATTCAAAGCCTTCTCTTCCGTTCGACAAAGAATAATTTGCTAAGTAAATGAACAGGCAGACAATCCTGTTACGATCCCGAGTTTTGTTTCGATGGAAGATTAAAGAGTAGCGAATCAGTGAAAGGTGCCCTTTTCAATCAGAGCCTTTGTGAGCGTTATCTCTGTTAATTTTGGGAGGTCGATGAATGAATTACACAATACGATTTCATTTAACTTATTATTCATGTCTGTTTTGATTTATTCGATCGCCGCTTTCGGAATCAATGTCGTTTTTTGCAGAGCCCTTCTGAGGAGAGGTTCGTTTAATAATCTCTGAAGTTTATATTAAGATACATTTAGCGACGAAGCAATAATCTAAATTGAAATATGTTGTCCGAGTTGCAAGATGCCGTCTCAATTCCGTATTCATTGGGAGCGGTAGAATGGAGTAGCTACAGAGAATTATTGTCAAATCTCAGGGGCGTTTCGAACGACGATCCCTTGGACCGGAGCTAGGAAGTGATCTACGCTGTAATATTTGAAAATATTCAACAAAGATATAGTCTTAACGTAGTCATATAAGATTTTATGAAAACAAATCAATCGTGTAATCGTGTGTATTTTGCCAAAGTTTTTAATAAAAGATAAAAGAAAACACCACCGAATCGTTGACAGTAATTAAATAAAATATGTTGGATTTAAAGAAAAACTAAATAAATTATACAAGTCTAATCTCAACACTACAAATAATTTTAAGAGTTAATTTTGCACAAACAGTATTTACATTTCACGATCCATATTATTGATAATATCAAACTTAAGTAAGTACTACATCATCAAACTCTAAATCTACAACCTTATCAAGAGATAAATAAAGAGTATCTACTGTTTTCAAATAAGAAAGACGTATTCTCTATAAAGGGATATCCAAAAAGGTGAGTTTCGTGGCTTATAAACGCGGGATGTTTAAGATGAATTTGGGGATCGACTCGACCCCTGTCGTCGGTCACTTATTGTTACGTAACGACAACCGGGCTGGACTTCGTAGCGTCTTAGTTTACTGCCGCATAACTTTACACATCTGTATCTTTAGGTATCTTTATTATATCGTTTGTTTGTTTGACATTAGATTTTTACTTTTCGTTTTTGTTTTTGTGATGAATTATTATATTATGGAGCATTGATATAGTTATGATAATGTTGTTTCGATTAAACTTATTATATAAAATCATATTGCGAAAACGTTCGGCATTTTTAAGAGACTTCGTATCACTTTTATTAGCTTCAATTACTTCATTACCTATAGCTGCTTGATTATTACAATAACAACGAATCGTACGAAGGTCAATGCTTTAATTATTTTTAATAAATATGATACGTTTGACATTCATAGGTATTTGAGGTTCAAGGTAATAATGAAGGACATTTTTTGTCTATACCTCTTAATACATCAGAAAAAACCGGACAATGATAGAAAAGTATTATTGATGGTATAATCATATCGTAATGTACCGACAAAAACTTGATCGCTCACTTTAATGCTAATTTACATTTAAAGGCAAATTAATTATAATTATTCAAGGAATTAAATCTTTATTATTAATTAAGGATGATCAAATATAATTAATAACGTAAAATAGAAGACTATTTCCGTCATATTTATTTTTGTGCCCATTATTTGTCTAAAGATATCTCTTATATTCAGGATAATTAACGTAAAACCTTTAGCGGTTTGAAATACACATTTTTCAACTGGTTAAAACTTTGGTCATATCACTCATAAATGTGAATGATACCAAGAAATTCATCCACACTAATCAACCGGAAAAGAAACACAAAGTAATGTCCCCTTTTTGGGTATTAAAAAAGAACTATCAAATACTATAAATCGAGCAGTTTTATAATAATTCGTGTATAAGCCAATACTCTGCCAGATGTAAACAGCAAATGTTTGCTTCGAATAATATCGAATGGTGAATATATAATTCATAAGGTCGCCGGCAAAGCCACTACACCTTTGTGAATAATTTAGATGTCAGACACATATTATTTTTGCAAGGGCCGCGGTCTGCCCTCTTTACCCTATAAAATATCATTGAAGGGTACTAAAAACGAACATCGGTGTAATCTTCCACGTTAACCCTTTAAACGCCTTATCATCAGAAAAGAAGGAAAGATTTGAAGAGACTCTTGATTAGTGTAATCAATAATGTAGCACGTACTAACTAAACATTAGTAATTAAGACAGTATCAGAAGGAACGTGTCGTGTAAAACAAACAATTGAATAATAATGCCTCATACGCGCTCTTGTTTACGAGCTCACAATAGCTCAATCTACGCTTTCTAACTGAATTACATTCAGACAGCACAATCCCACGCCATCAGGTCATTATTAACCCTTTCAAGGAGTCACAATCACAATTTGCGGTTATTTGTCGAGCCGTGCGGTAATTCCGAGACATTTCACTAAACATCGTTTGTGACAACGTTTTCGGTTAAATCTCTTAATGTTTTTGTGCTAACTGTTGCGGTCTTTATGATGGTAATTGACTCGGCACAATGCTTGATGTGTTTGCTCAGATAGGATTTATTAACGCGTTTAAATTGTTGTTCTCACGGACCGTTTTGTGTTTTGTTAATATTGTAGGTTGTAGCTTATTTGTTAGAATTTTCTTTATGTAATATGATACAACTTGTAATATTCGAAATAATTATTTTCATTCTTCAGTATTGATCCACTAAATCAATCTTATATTTGTTATTTTGTTTTGCCTTGCTTGCGTTTCTCTATTCCTTTTGTAGTTTTAGAGATTTCATTATACATCACATTATAAGCATTATTAAAAAGCTTAGAAACCTATTTGACCTCAGTAAAATATCAAACAATGTGCCCATACATTTCCAACCGAACCCAGTTACGCAAGTATAGCAGCGAATAGTGGCGGTTATTAATTTTCTTGAACCGTACAGTAACATCTAGTTTACCATTCACGTTAAGGCACTATTCAAACTGAACAATGAACACGTGACGTGTAATTTCGCAAGTGCCATAAATAAAGTGTCACCTCCACATTACCGTGATTGTGCATAGAACAATAAGCTTTCGCTTTAGTCTACGTTTTCGAGGCCGAATGTATTCAGGTTTTACCTATAATACGCAAAATTGTTACCGCAAATTTTGTCCATTATCAATGTTCCATTCATTCGATTTTAGATTATAATATTCAGATACAAAGAGTCAGTGATTTATTTTGTCTCGAGATTTATATTTCGTTCAGGTGCTGTTCTGATTTCAGTTTATTTGTATTAGCATTGAATTATTCTTATACTGACGTAAGTGAACCTTCAAGAAAGCCAACCAATATGTTCAATTGTGGTTCCAATATGGATGTTGTAACAGTGTCTATTAGAGCAAGGGTACGATCTTGTTTGGACCCAATAAGTGGGAGATGAAGCGGAATAATCGACTCGACAAACAAGAGGGCTCTGCTGTAATCCGCCCCGATTCATCGATACAATTCGATAGATTCGTATTAGGATTGTTACTTTGAATTACCTTCGTGAAACTACTTGATTTTTTATTCTTAGATTCCTATCTTGTAAGTGTATCAAATTCAATGTTGATAATTTTAATTACGTTATCTTTATGATTTTGATCAACTTAATCAAGACAATTTTATCTATTGTTCCAATTACACTAATAACACGAAAGTTGGCAAATAATAATAATAATAGACGATAAAACAATAAATCATTTCGATTTCTCTATCATATTTAATCACATTAGTTCTTTTTGTTGCTTTTTTAATATCTTTCCTCGACAGTCATAACGGATACGTTTAATAACTAGAAATTATGATTTGTAAGATCACACAGTCTCGGCATTGGGTGTCTCGACATCAAAAAGAGTATTATAAATAAATATGTTTTCTGCTAACCATTGATTAGTTCTCTTGTCACATCAAAGAGCCGAGGGGCCATTGTATGACCTCTAATAATGATATTTCCATCAATTTTTCTATACAGTCATTCGCTTTAATGTTTATTATGAAATGTTTGATGGCGATTATGTTATTCTAGCTGTGACTGAACTATAAAAATATGTGAAACTAAATAATTTATTTGTTTATTCCTACATGTGTTGATCTTGTGAACTATCAGCCCGTTTCAAAAACAATGCGTTACATAGCCTTTTATTGAAGAAGGTATGGGTTTTATTTTTCTTGGTACAATCAACGGAAAACCTAAAACCGGAAAAGTAATATGAAAGAAACCTACTATATTAGGTACGTCTAGAGCAATAAAATTAGATATTGAAAATAGATTTTTGAATTTTGATAATAACAGCGCACGTAAAATTCCAAACCGAGAATTTTGAAAATAAAATAAGCAAAATTTAAAGTATTTCAACTGGCGCGATGTTTTTTTATTTCATTACGCGCCAGCGTGGCGGAGATCAAAGGAAACAATTGAGTAAAGTGCAGTCAGACAATGCAACAAATCAACCGAGAAAACGCGAAGCAGCCAAATTGAAGCGGGAATATTATTTATTTTTATGATGTCTTATTACCGAGTGATTTACCGTTGACAGTCCGTTACACTTTTTTATTGCTAAGTAAATCTTTTAACAATATTCGTGGTGGAAATATTGTGACGTGTGTTTATGGTGGTTTTCGGTACGCAATTTTTATGGTGGTACATGATTTGTCTTTGATTTTTAACGATGATGGAGACATCTACAATTTATAAGCAAAACAAACGTTTATTATAAACATAATAGACAATGGTGTTTATAATTTCTGTAAAGGTATTATCTAACTTTGGATTTGGAATTTTACTTTTTTACCTTTGAATGCAATTGAGCTTTAATCCCTTTCTAAAATTTAGATACTCATAACATCTTTATAGTTAACGGCCATAGAAAACTTTTCATTTCACGCAATAAAATTTGATGTAACGCTAGAATTATCAAATACAAATAGACCGAGCTGTTGGCACGGTCTTCAGAGGAAACAAAGCGAATGACAAACGAAATGATTGCCTACACGCTACATAGTGACATTATCGTATACATTGTGCTGTGTATCACACGTGGGTGTACATTGTTGATTACATAATGAGATGTGAATATATCTTTTGTTTTGTACAAGTTTCGCTGAAACGCCATCTGGTGTATCCTCGCCAAGTGCAAGTTTGTGGTTATTGTTATGGGCATGATCAATGTTGAGAACAGTAATTAGACTTTGTATCTTTTTAACTTATTTCCAAAAAGATACGAGTCCCTTAAAATGGAAGGTGACGTTGAACTATTCCAAGACATATGCTATTATAGTCAATATATTGTATATAGGTATAGAAGCGCATTTCCATATAGTCCAGTCCCATCTCTTGGTTTCTTAAATTCTTGCGATGAAAAAATAACAGTGATTGTAAGCTTTATTATTCCAAAATGTAACACATGTACGAATATAAAGTAAATAATCTTTTAAGATGCTTATTAAAATATTATTTGTACAGCGAATTCTCCTGTTATTCTAGATAACAGACAGATTTCACTGCAAGAGGAAACGGATGTTGTTTCATATTTGTTGCCTAATGATAAAAGTCTTAATAAAAAATTACCAGATGTGCAAAATAAAACTTACGTAAAATCTTAAAAATTCCTAATCTATTATTATAGCATCTTCGACCACTGCATTATTCAAACATAGGATGTGTCTTATAAACTAAACCTTAATTTATTACACATCTCTAGGCACTAATAGACGATTTTTTGTTTTCTTTTCAGTCCGGTATCACCTAGTTTTTGTCCGATAATAATTAGTTTTTTAAGTCACGAAAATGAAATGTTGTTACAAAATTAGACTACGACCTTGCATCGCTGTAAATTGTACTTGAAATAGGGGTAAAACTGCTACTAGTAGCAGATACAAATAGTTACGATAATATCCGCACTTCTTTAGTAGTCATTGTTCCTATCAATAAAATTACAACAAATAGTAACAACGGGAATTGTAAAGATAATAAAACAAAAAGGCACTGTTATGAAAATTACGAATGAGACAAGTTTACAAACAATGAACACAAAATATTAATACGATAAAACCGAAACAGATAACCCAACACAACAGTTTATTTTTAAAATAATAGGGAAATGATGATAACCTAGAAATTAAAATATTAAGATTAAAAGTAATGACTGTTTAATATCACGTGGAAGTTGCTAAAATGACAATAATGAAAGCTAAAAATAGATTGTATGCAAATACTAAAAAGCAGACATTCAGTGACGTAAATAATAATGCTTAAATAAGACTTTTAAGGCACTCAAATTTTAATAAATCGTAAGCCAATAAATTGATAGTCAATAATTAATCACGCACCGATAAAAAAACAAATCATAATATTTTTTAAATTTATAAAACAATAAGAAATATTGAGAGGAAGATGTTAAGATTAATCGCCTTGATATTAAAAATACATATTGTTATCAACATTTAGTGTTTACATAACATTTACCAAGTTTCGTCCACTTATCTGCTTATATTAATAATAAAAATATAGGATAATTTTAGCTGTTGTCAAGTAAAACCAATTTGTCAATATAAACATTTATGCAAAATATGTAACCAAGAAAAAGCTGTTTTTAGGCTTTTCTTTAGCAGATCCATCAACTTTATCAGTTCGATGGATTTTAATTTATTTGGTATTGTTAGATTCCTCCGAATTGTAGTAGTAATAAGATTTTACATTTATAACATTTTTTAGAAGTAATGATTTCATATTTTAATATTATTTACTTTGTCTTGTTCTGGGTGCGTTTATAGAATGTCATTATGTTACACTTGCATATATATTTGGAAGATAAATCCAAGAATAGTCTGTTACATAAATGAGGTTAAGTGACAACAGTAGCTCCGTATAACCGAATATAACCAAATAAAATATTGTTTGCCGGATTTATCAACGTAACCTAAATTACCAGACACAATTCATTTGATAATAAATACTAAAGAATTGAAAACAATAAAACGGTACAGGCGTAAAAAAAATTAACATTATCTTTAGGTCAGCGATCGACTAACGTCTGACCCACATCATAGTTAAATTGTGACATATATGTCTGGGTCGTTTATCTCGTCTACTTTTTCTTCCCTTTTGCGAATATTTCCAATCATTTCCTATATGAAAGTCATCATTGTGATGGTCAGTGTTAATAACAACGTCAACTCAATCTGTAATCGTCCGACGATTGTTTCAAATTGAACCATTCGCCACAACATTATGATCCTCCGTAAATTTTAAGTATTATGACTGACCTGGGGATTGACCTTATGACTACCCTGGATTGATTTCCACTTCCTATACTTCATGTCCATACTATTACTTCTTATTAATTAACATATTTTTATTTTAACTTCTCGTTTCATTATCATCTTGTATTTTGAACAGGTAAAAATGTTTATAAAACAATTCACAAATGGCTCTAAATGTCTTCCTATTAGTCACGGTGTCATATGTAGATTACAAAATTCTGAGAACACAAAAAGAACATATTACAAAGTGGTCATAAGTTAAACCCATTTTTATCATATAAAATTAGTCATCAGCAACTTAAAAGACCTAAAACTTAACGTGCATAACAAATCGTTACACATCACAAAATAGGCAGACTAGTTGAATTCTTATAAGAATTTAGTGTAACAAAAGATTTTTGAATAAGATGTAGCGTTAGCCTCTTTGTCCTCAGCCAAGCACGTGTGTTACGACTACCGAGGAATTCCACCTTTTGTACCTATTATTTGCATACCAACTGGTTCCGTCTATACGATATTAATCAAAGGTTTTATTAGTGAACATCAAAGAATAAACACAATGCTAAGATCTCTTATAAGGTACCCTCAATACCATTGTTACTTTTGTCAGAGGTTGATTTATGAGCGGCCACTGTTGTTAGACCACTCTGTATTGTGTTGTCAGTTTTTGTTTGGACCTCGCCGACATTGTGCTACCCCTTTGCCTCGTCCAGCTTCGATGCCTTTATTCACGTTGATCTCACTTTGATGCTACTAAACTCGCGTTCAATGCTCTAAGCGTCCGTGTGAGTCAGGTTTATACAAAGCAGATTTCGCATTATATCGGAACACTATATTTTGGGATAAACTACAATGTCTTGCAAATGTATTGATATTAGCTGCCAGACTCGGATTCCGTTTTAAATAATTCTACTTATATCATATTTCCTAGTTTCTATAGAATTATTTATATTATATATATATTGTATCTATTATATGTATTTTTTTACTGTAAATCTACATTAAATTCTAACTCTTCCTCCATCACATGGAGCTGAGCATAACTTTTACTTTATTCCCACGAGATTTTGGCTTATCTCGCTGTAACCTCAGCGCAAATCAAAACTTCAATTCGGCGATGGAATTTTTTACCACGCCTCGCAACCCTTTGTTGTCGCAATCAAGTCCTTGACCGCTTCACATTGTCCAACACAAAGGAGCGGCTGCGATTGAGCCTCGCCTGTAATATTCATGCTTCGTTCCTCACATTCACGACTCCGTACATCCACTCTCTTCCGAATCATTACGTTCCTTACCACCTTTGTCCGCTCCCCCCTTTATTACACTATACGACTTGTATACATCTTCTTTAATGGACGACGCATTGTGAGCCCCTGCTTCTTGATTGGCTCTTAATGTTTTTTCATCGTCTGTTTTGAAATTTGTAATATTTGCGTCATCAATACTAATGATTGCAACCGGCAGCACAATAGTCATTGTTGTGTAAGCTTATTTATTCGTTTTTTATACGAAATCTACAACGTCATTATATTTAGTTGGTCGCTGTTCGTTTCGATACTTTAACAACAATAAAATAATAAATTGCGCGAAGTAACTTTGAAAAGTTGTTAACAAAATATATGCCTAATAAACATGACGTCAAGATGAGCAGTTTGAATAGGCGATCGGGTATTAATTAGTGTTTAAATATGTATGAATAGGTTAACTGTCGATTTCGATGATCTGTGTAATTATTTAATCTGATAAAAAATTCGTTTGAAAATTAAAACCGACTATTTAAAAGTATAGAACAAAAAATATAAGAGCCGTGGTCGTATGCCACTTTTTTCTGGAATGTATTACTTTATTAGAGTAAGTTGATAGGTCATATTTACTTCGCCGTAATTGGGTAATAAGAGTGTGCAAGAGTAGCTAAAACAATAAGGACGGAGACAATATACATAAGGAATATCTCTTTAACGGTATCATCTTTCAGAAATCGACACGAAAAATGGATAAGTTCTAACTGTCTGAAACTCTACCTATTTTTCTCCCATTTTGATTGAATTTTAGATTTGATATTTCAGTAATTTCGAGATGGAATATAACATAAAGCATTTCTGTTTAGGAACAGCCAACGAAGCTATAAAAGTTTCATTATAATCTCACAGATAGCAGAACAGTCGTGTGATTGAATACTACGCATGAAGTGCGCCTGTCCGACTTCAAACTTAAGATGATTTCACATGATTTTGATACGAAATCATATGGAAGAGAAATCTATATATTTTAAAATGGTTATTGTTGTAGAAAAAATGTTGGTAAAGGTTTGAAAGAAGAAAATTGTTTAGAATTTAGCACAGATCGTTTAAAGTCTTTTACTATAAGATACTATTAAAATCCTAATGATTTCTATAAAATGTCCGAATTCATATGAGATTGTTAGTCGATTGCTCGATAAACATTAAGGTTTAATAAATTCTAAACCATTACTTTTTAAATTCAAAAACCATATAACATAAAAGCATAGATTACTATTTTTATTTTAGTTTTTTAATTTGAATTATCTGTTACAAAACGATTCGACCTTTCGTAAGAGAGAAGGCGCCATTATAGTCTAATTCTGTACACAATCCAGTCATAAAATATTGCTCCAACAATAAAACAGAAGTGGATCTCGCTTCAGTGGCGAAAGTGCCTATATTCTTAGAGGATGAAGTTTTTATTGCGTACCGGTTAATTTCTAAACCGATAAAATAGGAGTTTCCATCAATTCATCAAAACTAATTGGACATTGTATTCAGAAACAACGAAACATAGCATATACATGATTAAATGAGGTAAAAAACAGGAATGACCTTTTAAACAAAATTTCTAATCTTAAATGTAAGGAAATTAGGGGATTGGTATCGTGGTGTTAAATAACTCTTATTCCTAAATTGGTACATTGTGTTTAATAGGATAATGAGCTATGTCGTTTCAATTTTAAAATTATTTTCTGTAAAGTCAAATAATTACCAGCAGTAGGTGATTCACTTATTCTGGGCACCGGAAAACAGATTTCAACATTGCACATTTGCACAGGTGCTTGGAAGTAAAACACTTGGTCTAATAATGCGAAAATTGATTGTTATTAAACCTTAAATTTCAGAAAATGTAATTAGAACTAGATTTACATCTTAATTATACTTTTAGAGGCAATTTTTTGTTATGATGTTAAGTGCTGCTTTTTAGTAAATATTACTAGTGATACTTTCTGACTAATTAATTATTTTCAAAGTATGTGGGCCATTTTCACTGACAATAAAAAATACTAAAATAAATCGTCACT
>DWAZ01000024.1:0-11708 GCA_018232205.1 Junonia vestina livia
ACTTCATGACCCAAAGGTTCTCTCGACGGATAAAAATTATTATTGCCGCTTAGTACGAGAAGCAATTGAAATTAAAAGAAAGAAAGAAAGAAGAAAGAAAGAAATTTATTTCACCTTAGAAACTTATCAGAAAAATACAAAACAGATTTATATATAAGTACAAGTCCTTTTAAGGTTAATCAGCTAGGTACTTAAATCATAACAAACACATTTCGTTTAACTAAATACAATCATAAAAAATAATATGAAAACAACGGTTTTAGAACAAAAGTTTTATAAGTAACTAGGTACCTAACAATGGTAATTTGTGACAGTTTAATGTGTTTCTTTAGCTTTAGTGTTATTCTTTAGTTATAAATATATGTTTCAAATATACCAAAATTAATTCTAAAACAAAATTAAAAACATACCTATGCGAGCATCACTACCGTATTGCAGAGTATACACATGAAGCTACCACATACACAAAATTCAATTGGCTACTGATAACCATCACATTCACAAATATACTATGCACAAATATATATAGAAAAGTCTAAACACAAAAACTTTTATTATTACTTTGAAACTCCACACTAAGCAAGCTTGTATCGTGGAGTTCAAATATTTTTCCAAAACTTATAACTGATCAGAAATAATTTTGACCGAGCATCGAGGGTATGCAGTAAATATTGGTCAAAGAATAATTATTGTAGATGGGACATACAAATGACGACAAAGCAATTATTATTTTATTGTAATAGTTTTCTTGTTGTAATTATTTAGTTATTTTATGTATGTATGTATTTTATGTATGTATTCTTATGATTACTTTTATTTTTATTTTTTATTTTATTTTTTTTTTTTTAATTATTTATTTTATTTTATTTTTAATATTATTTAAATATTTTGTATTATAAGAGGACATCTAACGAAACCATGATATATAGTGAATTTTACTGATAATTTAAGAAATAGTTTTTATCAAATTTTCGGTATCAATATAGTCTAAAGAATTTAAAAAAGAGATAACTTTTCCTTTGGCATGACGAACTATGACATTTTTTAGGTTGCATCGATTGACTATTTTATTATATAGAATAATGGCTATATTACTCAAATCAGGAAATAGATTATTGTTGACTTTAAAAATACGATTCTTAACTAAGTCATCGTAATCATACGAGTTTAGTACCAATTTATGCGAAATTAAAAACGTCTTCAATATAAATATTTGTCTTACCCGGAGTACTTTAAAATCTCTGTAGATATGGTTAGTAGGATATAGAAAAGGCTTTTTTAAAATTACCTTTATTACTAATCGCTGAGCAATTTCTAGTTTTAATAAAGTAGTTTTAGAAGCTGCTCCCCAAATACTGACACAATAATTCAAAACAGATTGACAAAGTCCCAAATATACAAGACGCATAGTTTCGATATTAGCACATTTTCTTAACAATTTAAAAATACCTACTAGTTTACGAAGTCTTTTCACTAAAGCTGAGATATGTTCTTTGAAATTTAATCTCTCGTCTACAAATATGCCTAAATATTTTATAGTTTGCGCACGCTCAATGGAGATGATACAAGAGTCATTTTTACAGTAAGCAGGAAAATGGCATGAGTGAGTTTTTAGACAAGGTAAAGGTGGAGGTAAAGTATGTGCAGTTTTATGAAAGCATAAGAATTTTGTTTTATTAGCATTTAAAGTGAGAAGATTATTATTAAGCCATTTCATGAGAATATTTAGGGTATTTTCTGCCAGTAATTGTGTCATTTCCCATGTTGAGCCCTTAATAATGACTGCTGTATCATCGGCATAACAAATAATGTCTATGTTATCACGTGCTATATCTAAAATGTCGTTTATATAAATAATAAACAGCGTTGGACCTAAAATGCTACCTTGGGGAACTCCAAAATTAACTGTCTCTGTATCACTCAATACACTATTTACTCTGACTTTCTGGCTTCTGTTTTGTAGATAGCTATTGAACCAATCTAGTGCCATGCCTCTAATTCCTAAAAGTTCCAGTTTTCTCAATAATATAGGTCTTGAAACTGTATCGAATGCTTTAGCCAGATCAAGAAAAATTCCTATGCTCTTTGTGCCTAGCTCTAAATTTTTCCTGATAATAGTCGTTAGTAGTGATACTGCATCTTCACATGATTTTTCTTTACGAAAACCAAACTGTCTATCGTTAAGCAAATTATACTTATCTAAAAATCTACAGAGCCTCGTGTTGACCAATCTTTCAAGCAATTTTGACAGAACACTAAGCAAAGATATTGGACGGTAGTTCGAAGGAGTTACCATTGACCCATCTTTATGAATAGGCGTCACTACTGCAGTTTTCCAGCATATAGGAAAGACACCTGACGACAAACTAAGATTAAATATGTGAGTGAGAGGCAAAGTTATGAAATCAACAATTTCTCTTAATATATTCCCGGTCAGGCCATCAAATCCTGGCGCGATTCTTAATTTAAGATTTTTTATAAGTTTTCGAACTTCAATGCTATCTGTAGGTTGAAAAAAGAAAGAGTTACTTGAGTTTACCGTAATATTTACCTTGGAAGCTAAATCGAATTCATTGTAACCAATTTTAGTAGTAATCTTATCCGCTAGGTCCTTACCCACATTACTGAAGTAACTATTGCATATATTGAGGGATTCTACCGGGTTTTTATCCATAGTCAAGAGTCCGTTTGATTGATTACCTTCCGTTGGGATGTGGCATATATTTTTAATACTATGCCATAGTTTTAATGAATTGTTTCTATTGTCCATTAGCCTTTTATTATTATATTCATCTTTTAATTTATTTAGTAGTATATTGCATGTGTTTCGGTATTGAAGATATTTTGCTTTTAAAACTTTATTTTGTGGATATTTTCTAACTTCTAAGTGCATATTATCTCTTTTAATTATACATTTTAAAAGACTAGGTGTAATCCAAGGTTTAAAAACTGTGGTATTTCTTTTAACTCGTATGTTTTGAGAGTGTTCTTTCACTTTATTAGTTAAGAAATCAGTGAAAAAGGATGCCGCATTATTAACATCAGACATAGATAATATATTACACCAGTCACAAGTAGCTAAGTCAGCCTTTAGTTTGTCGTAATTAATTTTTATTTTCGTTTTGGGTATATTATTTTTAACCTTTTGTTTACCAATACTAGCAATTAAGATTTGGTGATCTGTAATATCCGTCTCACAAATAACTGATTTAAAACAATCTTTAGATTTAATCATAATATGGTCCAGACAAGCATTATTTCGGGTAGGTAAATTAACACTAGCGACAAGACCGTGAAATGTTATCAAATCAATATATTGTGATGCATATGAATTCTGAGTATTAAGAATATCAATGTTTAAATCGCCTGCAACTATGATATTTGAGGTTTTTTGAATCGAAGTTAGAACTGAATTTAAAGAATTTAGAAATTTATGCAAATTACCGATCGACGGCGAACGATAGATTCCGATAATTGCGGTAGAACCAGTTTTAACAATAATACAGTTAGCATCATCAAAGTCAGGTTCTTCAACACTTGCTGTAATTTTATCATTAATGTAAACTATAACTCCGCAGTTTTGGTTAATAAATTTTGTCGTAGCCTTTGCTTTATAGTTTTCTAATTGTCTAATAACTGCTGAGTCTGACAACCAACATTCCGTAAGAATTATGATATCAAGGTCTATATTTAGTCGTTTAAGAAACACTTGAAATTCGTCAAAATTTTTGTTTTGACTTCTGATGTTAAAAGTAAGAATCGTGAAACCGTTCAGCAGTACTGGTTTACAATCTTCTGGATTATTCTTAATGGTACAATCTATTGTCATGGAGTCTAAGTCGTTATTTACTAGATTAATATTATTATCTAACATTTTTTAATATTTTTTTTTTCAAAACTTAAATCAGATTTTTTGAAGATTGATAACCATATTACAAAAATTAAGGAAAAAGATTGCCTCTTATGCAACTGAACATCTCTATAAATTCTAACAAGATTGTATAATAACGTTTTTGATGTATGAATTGTACGTATTGAAGTATAATGGTCTCTAAAGAAAATAATAGCAACTTTCGTATTAAGTTTGATTATCTTGACGGATCGGAAGAAAGCGTTCCAAGTCGTCCATTGATTTAATAGAAATAGCTCCTTTTCCTTCGCTTTTTCTGATAAGAATGGATCCATTATTAATCCAAATGTATTTATACTCTGCTTGCTTCGCACGAGTTCTAGTTTCTCGAAATAACAGTCTATTTTTTCTTGTCAGCCTTTCATTCACGTAGATTTTTGATTTGGGACCATGCAGTTCTATGTCATCTGTACTTAAACCCCGTCGAACTTTTACTGCTTTCACGAAATCCCTTCGAAGTTCTCGTCTGGTAAAACGTACTGCTATGCTACGATGGTGAACTGAGTGTTCTCCAGTGGTTCTAGGACCAACACGAGAAACCCAGTCAACGTCATTTCTATTTAAGTTAATGTCAACTTTTCTTGCTATTACAGCTAGAATTTGTTCAAGATTTTCATTCTGCTGTTCAGGAATTCCGACAATCTCTATCTGATTAAGCATTGTAGCCTGTAGCTGAAGCTCTATATCATTTTGGAGATTTTCAATTGTGCCCAATAATTCTGTTTTTTCCAATACAAAACTATTCTGAGCTTCTTCGATGGATTTAAGCCTATCTTCGAATGACGACAATTTAGATTCGAAATTATCAATAATCTTCTGGTATTCTTTCATGGAATTCTTAATTTCAGTAATATCCAGTTTGATTTCTTTTTGGAATAGGCTTAATTCTTTTTTCAAGATCCGCTGAACTTCTTTTGCTACAATCATTGCTATTTCATTTGTGTCACCAGTCTCTTCAGTGATTTCATCGCCCTGTTCACTATCTGAGGAAACAGGTTCTACCTGTGGGCGTGCGCGGACTGGAGTATTTGTGTTATCTCCTCGCGGTGTGGCGATTTCACACTCCGGGCATTTCCAAGAGAGACGTGTTTCTTTGGTCAACTTCTTATATTTCTCCTGCGTGAAGCCGACACACGCAAAATGGAAATTGTTATTACACACAGAACACGACACCAATGTAGCCGCTTTGAGGTAAGCTAAACACGCAGAGCACTTTCCCATTATTACTTTTGAGAGGGTGGTCTTGTGTAGGCACAAAAGTATAAATTGTGACGGAGGTCTTAAAATAAATATTCTATGACCATATCACAGCAAGTACGGTTTGTCACAGGCACACCCGACGACGCTCGGAACGAAACTGAACGAACATAGTGCGGGGTATCGTTTGATAGGTCGTTTAAAAATATTATAGGTATGTAGTTGAGCAGTTATTACTTATTTGTTCTGTGACCAGTTAAGGCCCAGTAAAATTCAACCTGTGCTCTATGGACGCCGCTCATTGGTCAAAGCGGTCAGCGTTAACCTTTGACCCGCATACTGACACGCTTACTGGTGCTTTTTTGGTTCCGCCATTAACTGTGCAAACCTCAGCCGAGTTAAGTGCTTTTGAGAAGACGCTGCCGATTTATGTGCAACTACCACAGTTATCCCGCTGCAACGAACATTAACATAGTTCGTTTTGCAATCCTGAAACATTCCGGTGCAGTGCTGTACGGCGAAGAATCAGACCAGCAGAGTTGGAGACCGCGGAAACCGTTACGCAGGTTAGTGGATTTTGCTTGGCTATTTGATTTTTCACCGAACAAATAAGTTGACGGCACTGCCCAAAACGCATTCTCCGATTTACGGAACCCGCTCTGGTGGAGGCTATTTACACGCCACACACCATATATTTTGGTTCTTCGAGCTCGGATTCTATCCGATTTAACATATTTAACCGCCATTTCCATATAACAGCCATATCACAGCTTCATATTTTAACTGATCATTTCAAACTCATTTCTTATATATTTTCGCTTAATCCATTAAATAATGGCAATGGATCATCCTAAATTACTTAATAAATTAAAAATGCTGGAAGTTAAAAGAGAACGCATATTTAAAAAGCTAACGACTTTATCAGATGCTTCCAAAAATATTTCTAATTTTTCATCGCGACAAAATGAAGGTTTCTTAGTAGATTCAGAGTTAATTGACGATATATGTTCAAAATTTGAGACCCTTATGGATGAAATTAATGAATTAAATTTGATATTAAATCCTGATGCCGAACCTAATTATCAGGCCCTGGACGCCTTTGAAGATTTATATTCGCGTGTTAAAAGAGCACGAAATAGCATTACTTCAATTAGTGTCAATAGGCCTACTCCGCAAAATGATAAACCAAGTCATAATAGCATAAAGTTACCGCCTATTGAATTGCCAACGTTTGATGGTAAAACAGAAAATTGGCCGTTGTTCTATGAATGTTTTATGACAAATATTCATAACAATAGTTGTCTGTCGGATTCTCAACGCGTTCAATATTTAATTAGTAAATTAACTCATAGTGCATTGCATTTTACATCAGGTGTAGTACCTACGGGAGAAACGTATAAAATCATATGGGATAGTTTAGTGAAGAAATATCAAGATAAAAGAGCACTAGGTACACATTACCTAAATAATATTTTTGAAATAAAAAATTGTTCAAATTCCGCTAGTAGTTTAAATAGTTTCATAGAAAAATTTTCATCGTCTGTAGCCGCTTTAAAACAATTAAAAATTCCAGATCTCAGTGATTTCATACTGTTATATTTTGGTTTAAAAAAGGTAGATTCGCAAACTATTCAAAATTTCGAAATGTCCATTAAGGATGTAGAATTGCCTACTTATCAACAATTTATTGAATTCATTCAAACGCAGGTTAAAATCTTGGAACGCTCAAATAACAGTATGAACACTCGCAACACTAATAAACCGCTTAATTCTGTTAGTTCGTCTTCACGTAACTATAAAACGTTTGTATCGTACGATAATGCGCACAGTAATTCAAGTAAACACTGTATTCTATGTAAATCCGACAAACACTCGCAGCTATATAATTGCTCACAATTTATTAATATGATTTCGCCACTAGCTAGGTTTGAGTTAATAAAATCCAAAAACGGCTGCGTGAATTGTTTAAGTTTAGTACACACGTTAACTAATTGTAAATCGCATTCGTCTTGCAACATTTGTCATAAAAAACACCATACTTTGTTGCATTTCGATAATAAATATAGTAGTTCAAATAACCAAACGCAAACATTATTCGGTGCAAGTGTCCGCACGCTGCGCTCGTCTAACACGCCGCCTTGCGAGCCACCGCAGCGTCCTCCCCGCGAACCCTTGCCCCTGCCCTCGCGCACTACATCGACATGCGTAAACGCAGATCGTGTTGCCGCGCAGTCCTCTCTTTCGGGCACAGTACAGAACGATGCAGTCGAGCGAGAGAGAAACAATTTAATGCCTAATATTAACTACGAGTCATATAATAATTTACAAAATAATGTTTCTTTGCCGCTTCATAATAATAATACGCAAAATTCGACTACGAATTCCTTTTCCCTTAGTGCCGAGTTAGGGCCTAAGTCGGCTATATTATTAGCAACCGCTCAAGTATACGCTAAACAAAACAATAGTGATTGCAAACTTATAATTCGCTGTCTGATTGATAATGGTTCGCAAAACAATTTAATAACGATAGATTGTTGTAAAAAGCTTAACTTAGTTGTAATGCCCCTTAGAAACGCCTATATAAAGGGAGTTGGGTTAAGTTCGCGCCCAATACATGGGTATGTTTACATAGATATTGAATCTCGAATTTATCCGCATAATAAGTATTATATACACGCGTTAGTAGTAGATTGCATTACAGATAAGTTACCTGCGCAATTCATTGAGAAATTTAACATGAATCATATAAATAATATACCTCTCGCGGACCTGGATTGGAATATTCCAGGTAATATTGACCTTATTTTAGGTGCGCAACTGTTTCCTTATATTTATTTGGGAAATAAAATTGAATCTGGGACTTCTGCCCCTCCCGCTTTATTAACTTCTTTCGGATATGTTTTAATGGGTGATTACAATAGTGATCAATCAAATATTATGCATAATAATAATAATCTCTCTTCGTACACCGCTTTAACTCTTAATGATTTAGACTCCAGTCTTCATAAATTTTGGGAATTAGATGAATTACCTCAAAAATGTCACTTGAGCCCAGAGGAGACTGAATGTGAGAATATGTATGTTGCGTCGGTATCGCGTAACACCGAAGGGAGATATTTAGTTAAATTGCCGTTTTGTCGTAGTTCATCTGATTTAGGTAACTCACATTGCGTTGCGTTGCGTCGCTTGCTTTCATTAGAAAATAAATTTAAATCTAACCCATCACTGCGCATAGAGTATAATAAAGTTATTACGGAATACATAGAAAATAATTATTTATCAGAGGTCACCGAACTTTCTAGTAGGCATGAAGGATATTATATTCCACATCATGGAGTGTATCGTCCAGAGAAAAGTTCATCTAAATTAAGAATTGTACTCGACGCTAGCGCAAAAACACATACTGGTGTTTCATTAAATGATATTTTGCACACTGGTCAAAACTTACAGACCGACTTATTTACGCTATTACTAAATTTTCGTTTATTTCGTATCGCGATGACCTCAGATATAAAACAAATGTATATGCAAATCGAAACTTGTCCTAATGATCGCAAATATTTAAAAATTCTTTTTCGCTTTAATGATAACGATAATATTCGCATTTTTCAATTTAACAGAACACCGTTCGGGTTAAAGTCGAGTCCGTTCATAGCTATGCGCACTGTGCGTCAGTTATGTTCTGACGAGATGCATCGCTTCCCTGAGGCCGCAAAAATCGCTAGCGCTCACCTGTATATGGATGACTTTGTTTATTCATCGCCCAATGAGGAACATGCTAAACAATTATGTCAGGAATTAATTTCTTTGTTCAAATCAGGCGCCTTTGATTTAATAAAATGGACAAGTAACTCGTCCGCACTTTTAAATAGTCTTCCAGATACGCACCGCTCATCATATAATTTTTCCGATGACAGTAACCAAGCCGCTAAGGTTTTAGGTTTATCTTGGGATTCCCTGGAAGATAATTTTTATTTTACAGTCTTACAAGTAGATGAGAAATGTACAAAACGCACAATTTTATCGCTAGTCGCTCGCTTGTTTGATGTTTTAGGGCTTGTCGCGCCTATTATTTTGTATGCTAAACTGCTTATTAAAGAACTTTGGCTCATTAAATTGGATTGGGATGAGTCACCGCCTCAACAAATTGTAATGCGCTATAGTGCACTGAGACAAGAATTGCCTCTGTTAAGAGACTTTAAAATTCCGCGACATATTGGAGTCACAACAAATTGCAAATTCAATATAGTCGCATTTTGTGATAGCAGCTTACATGGCTACGGCTGTGTAGTCTATTTACAAGTTATCGACGCATCTAAAAACATTAGTGTTAGACTTTTATGCTCCAAATCGAAAGTAGCGCCCGCTAAAATAACAACACTTGCTCGCTTAGAGCTTTGTGCCGCTCTGTTAATGGCAAAGTTGATAAAGCTAGTTAGTACTACTTACTGTGCTCGCTTTCCTATCAATGATATTTTTGCCTTTTCAGACTCCACAATCGCTTTGTCATGGATTAAATCATCACCCCATAGGTGGAACATTTTTGTTAGTAATCGGGTCGCTCAGATTCAAGAGAACTTACACGAAAAACACTTTTATCATGTGGCCGGTAATGAAAACCCGAGTGATTGTTTATCTCGTGGTATGTTGCCGTCGCAATTAATTTCTTTTCCACTTTGGTGGAATGGACCTGCGTGGCTCAGCAAGCCTTCTTCAGAGTGGCCAATCCCGCACTTTACGCCCACGCTTTGTAACGACCTCCCGGAATTTAAAACTAATACGCTTATCGCTTCCGCTACTCAACCTGAACCTTCAGAATTATACGCGTTAGCGCAAAAATATTCTTCTTGGAATAAGTTAATACGCTGCACTATGTACGTCCTTCGCTTCGCTAAACTTCTGCCGTCAGATGGAGAAGTTAAAAAATTTAGTTTCGCGGAAAAGGCCATTATTAGAGCGATTCAGTTAGTTCATTTTGAGGATGAGATAAATTGTCTAAAGAATAATAAATTGATGTCAAAGAAATTTCGACAATTATCAGTTTTTCTTGATAACGAGGGAATTTTACGCATAGGTGGTAGGATTTCATGCTCAGACTTACCGTACGAGGCTAAGCATCCCGCGCTCTTACCGAAACGTGATCACGCTGTTAATTTATTAATAGACTACTTCCATGTACATAACTGCCATGCTGGAGCTAGTCTTTTGATGTCACTCATTCGCCAACGTTTTTGGATTTTAGATGCTAGAACGGTGATCAGAGCTAGAGTACATAAATGCATTTCTTGCTTTCGCGTTAAACCTGCTCACCCAACGCCGATGATGGCAGACTTACCATCTTATCGCATAAAGGAAACAAAAGCTTTTCTGCACACTGGTGTGGATTACGCTGGACCACTCCGCATTACTCTAACCCGCCGCCGAGGTCAACATTCACAAAAGGCCTATATATGTCTGTTTGTTTGTCTGGTGACTAAAGCAGTTCACGTAGAGTTGGCCTCGGACTTAACTAGTGAAGCATTTCTCGCCGCGTTCAAACGCTTCATTTCTCGTCGCGGTCCTGTTTCCGTCCTTTATTCCGACAATGGCACAAACTTTGTCGGAGCTAAAGCGCAATTAGATAACATGTATCATTTATTAACGGATTCTAAATTTAATGAACTTTTAAAATCAGAACTTTTGAACTATAAGATCGAGTGGAAGATGATTCCCCCGCGCGCTCCACATTTTGGTGGTTTATGGGAATCAAATGTTAAAAGTTTTAAAACGCATTTGTACCGCGTAATAGGCACGCAACTATTAACCTATGAGGAATTATTGACAGTGCTTACTCAAATCGAGTGCCTGTTAAATTCGCGCCCGCTCTGTGTACTATCTTCGGATCCTCAACCTGAGGTACTCACGCCCGCACATTTTTTAATGAGTACGCCGCTAAAATATCTGCCGACCTCGGATTTGTCGGACGAACGCTTAACTTTATGCAGTCGCAAGAAATTACTCGACACGTTAGTTAATTCCTATTGGAAAAAATGGCGCCTGGAGTATCTACATACTCTACAAGTAAGGCAAAAATGGTGTACACCTGATAACCGCATCCAGGCTGGTACAGTCGTGCTCGTAGGCTATGACGACGTTCCTCCTCTTCATTGGCCGCTTGGTGTCGTCACCAAAGTTTACCCAGGGTCTGATAACGTGGTCCGAGTAGTTACTGTTAGAACCAGTACGGGAGAGTTTAAGCGTCCTGTAGTAAAACTTTACCCTTTACCAACACAGTAACTAACTTTGCTTTCAAATACATAATAATTTAGGTTTAATTTACATTAATTTCATGTCTCATTATTGATATTTTTCGCAAAATCTATTTTATTATTTTCGCACGCTTATTTTTTACTTACTTTACGCTTAGTACGCCTTACATTTGAAACCTTCATGACGCGATATATTTCATGTTCTCGTTCAAATATATTTATTTATTTTTAACTTTAAATTTGTTGAAAGTTTGGAAACTTTCAAGGCGGGGAGCATAGTTGAGCAGTTATTACTTATTTGTTCTGTGACCAGTTAAGGCCCAGTAAAATTCAACCTGTGCTCTATGGACGCC
>DWAZ01000025.1:0-11687 GCA_018232205.1 Junonia vestina livia
ACGGAAAAAAATCATACCAAAAAAAAAGTGACCACATATTACAAAAACTTACTTATTTAATACAGAATCTTGTGAGGTATTACTTATTTTGTTGTTATTATTAATATTACTTATTTTGTGTGTGGCAAATGACCTCCCCTTCACCCCTGTTCGATTTGATCCACACTTTCTGGGACACCCTGTATACATAAAGTTTTAATTATGTGACACGTCACCTTAACTACAAAAGATCAACCAAATTGAAAGACATTTTTTTCTTGTCTGTTAAAAAACTACGGTGGCACACTAAGAAGGCGGAAAAAGTAAACATATCGGAGTATTTCGTATCGGATTTCAATACAGTTTTCAACATTGTAAAAAGTATTTATTCCTGAAGGATTTGATTTATAAAACAATGTAGTTAATACAATCGCAAAAATTCTTGCCGTAAGAAAACGTGCGAAAGCTACTCTTTCTTGGCAATGGCGCGGTCACAACAGTCAATTGTTGCTAATTTGTAACCCCACTTGGGCAAGGAAAGGGTTATGATATTATTAGTAGACCTATATGTATGAGTATGTATGCGACGATTTTATTCCTTAAGCAATCCTCTGTCTCTCTGTAAAGAACATATTACAATAAATCAAACAAAAAAAAAAACACAGACTTACAAAAAGAAATAGTAGCAATACTTTATTTCGAAATCACAGACAGATTCTGCAATTATATTTAAGTTTACAAACACTAGTATAAAATATTTCAGTATTTCAAAGGTCTCATATAAAACTAACGCTTTATTTAAATTTTGTGACTTTGATGTATCCAAGTTTCTATGTTCTGTACGACACAAAAGAATATTGCAATGGTCTTTTTTTATTTAAAAATCTCTATGAATACTTTTTGATGTTCCATTAGAATTTCTGACGGACTGAAGTGGGGATTCGTTGCTATTACGTAATTTATACTACTTTACTTTTTAGATTGACATTGTATATAAAATAGATGCAGTTTGTGTTATGTATAAAAAAATCACCTCTGGAACTGTATTATCTCAAATCTTAAAAGGTAGAATTATTTCTTCTTTAATATAGAAATGCACTAAGAAAATCGAAACCTCATGGAGTCTCATCTTCTTCCTAGCATTTTTCACAGACTTTAACCAGGGTCTGCTTTTACTGTAGCCTAAATTTTGACAGGTTACTGATCAAAACGTCACGGGGTAAAAATAGTAAACATATCTTATTCTTTTTCTTGCCCTGGTCCCACTTTAGGAGCCGACCCCACGGTCAGCTCAACATGTCTTTCTCTTCCATTCTCACCTGTTAGACGCCATCTCAGCAGTCACTTCTTTCTTCCTTATGTCACGTTCCACAAATCACCCAAAAATGAGGTAAATATGTAAAATACCAATGCAAAAAGCTTTCAGCAACTGATAGTTCTACTCTACATATACCTATGATTGTATGCTGTGCATGACAGGCGAACGCTTGTCACTAAAGTTTGTTAGTCAGCTGTGTAGACTAATAGTTTGGCCTTTGTCTGAAGTTAGTTTAACTTCTTATCCATAATGGTCTGCTGTTCGATGTATGGATAGCTTTTACTGTCAGTTATCCATGTATTTGCTAAAAATACTTGTGTTTAGCATACTAACGTATTTAGCATACCTACTAGCGTTTTGGTGTAGGTACTTAATGTTGACTTCAGATTTTCAAATTAAAAAGCTATATCGATAGTTTTTTGTAGTCACCCATTTGATTTGAATTTAAAATTTACTGCCAGTTTTAATGTTTACTGTCACCGACCTAAATATAATCTTAATATCAATAGATATGTACAAATGTAGATAATTCACCCTTAAAACATAACTTCGGAGTCCGTTCAGAGTATTTTAAACATTTTACGTGTTAACTAAAAAATCTGAAAACCTCATGTACCTACATTTTTATTCACCTTACTTTCACTTTAGTTTCTTTAGTGTTCGTGCTCGTGTACCGTTTTGACCTAAATGATGATTTGCGGTCACTAAGTGTTAAGTAATACCTAAGCAACGATTTTATGCTTTAAAATTTTATGCACAACACTCAGACTTGTGCTAAAATGACCACAATTTTAATTGTACAAAATTTTTGGAACTTTACAGATTAGTTGATATTTTTGTCACAGGGTCCTATTCTGTATGTCAAATTGAAATGCAAACAGTAATGCGTTATTTGCTAAAATATAATGAGAAAGTAGCATACTATGTGTTTTGATTTGTCATACCAAATCAGGATTCACTTTTGCTTGTATAAAAGATGTAGGTAGCGTGATGTTATAAAGCCTATAAGGTTTCACTTAGGTACTTTTTAATGCACAGATTCTTGCCGCAATACGGAGCGACAGTTTTATAAATCGAGAAGATTCTCATTGTTTATTATAAGTTAACTAAACACCGACCACATAATACAAGTAATGTAAGAAACATTACTTGTATTATGTGGTTAATCACACAAAAGTGTTGGACATCAATGAAAAAATAAACGTAAATGCTAATTAAATAGTGTTCAGATAAACAAACTTTTAAACTAAAATGTTAGCTGGTTTTCTTTATAAATTAAAAGTCGGATATTTAATCTTAAAAATAACTGGCATTCAATTCGTATTCAACGAACGACCTTCAATTTACTAAAAGTCTGTTATTTCTCGATGAACAATCTAGCCTGGGAATTATTCTAATGGAAAGTGCCCGTGAGATTAAAATGTTTTCAGCATTTTGTTTGACAATAATTCTGAATCATCTCGCTCTAAATGTTAGATCAAAAGGGAGTCTGGCGAAAGTTCTAGATCAAGGTCGTTAGTGTCGACGAGAAATGAGAACAATTCTGACTATATGCTACGATTGTTATTCGATGCTTGATTGAAACATATGCTATATTTTTCAGTAGTTCAGTACAGCTAGTGCTGTACTTTATGGGCTTGCAAATATGTTGGGCTAAAGTCTTTATTCTGTTTAAGAAAATTATAGGTTGGTGGATATGCACCTGTAGAAACTTACGGCACATGCTGATTTCCTTCGTCTTACCTAATTATTCCCATTGACATGTCGTCACTAGGCCATATTAGCTCAATTTAATCAATAACAGTTTTAAGACTTCTGGAAATATTAGCTACATCGTGAATGTAAACTTGGGCGTTTGCATGTTCGGCAATCTGGCTGCTCTGAAAGCAATACTTTCAAAAGAGCGAAGGTTATTGAGTAGCGTCCTATTGAGTAAATCTCGTCTGATAACAAAGTTGAAGTTTATTCTATTATTCTTAGTATTACTAAAGGGCTATTCACCTTACGTCGCAAAGACGTTAAAGACTAAATATTTTTCAAGGTCAAGGGGTTCATTCTATCGTGTTATTGACAGAAAACTTTACTTAGCGCTCTAACATAAAACAAAGATGATTGAAATTATTAGAACAGAAATTAAAATATAAGTTTTAGGAGTGATACAAATTTTATTAAAATCTTCAAGTATAATAAGAATTGTT
This sequence comes from Junonia vestina livia, assembly GCA_018232205.1. Classification (NCBI taxonomy): domain Eukaryota; kingdom Metazoa; phylum Arthropoda; class Insecta; order Lepidoptera; family Nymphalidae; genus Junonia; species Junonia vestina. Next base: position 3,496 of record DWAZ01000025.1, read on the forward strand.
AGGTTCTGATTAAGAGACTAATCAATCTTTTTAATCTTGTCATTTCCAAATGGCATTTAAGCGAAACAATTAGCTATTTGTGACAGTAAAAACGATTCAATTATTCAAGATATTAATTTACAAGTTTCTCCTATAAATTTTTCCATAAATATCTCAAACCTAAATAAATATCTTCGAAGTAAAAAAAATCACAAGCAATCTGTCTCGTTATTTCATAACATGTACCAATATGTGATTTGTGCGTGAAACAATTAGAAAAATCTTTTCCGTAACGCCATATTGATTTACGGACTATAAGACCCCATTCCCACTTGTCGTGTGTCGAATCCGGATTTTAATCGGATGTTCCAGTGGCAGATCATTTTATATGAAGCTATTCACACCTGTCATCCGATTAAAAATCGTAGATGTGTATAGAAACGCCTATATCCGATTAAAATCCGAATCCGACACACGACAATTGGGAATGGGCTCTTACTATGAAAACGATGTACTTATAACGCAATGTTATTAGTTAATGTGTCATGTTGGAGTGCGCGATTCTGGGCGAATTTGTTCATAAATTTGAGAAATGATGTAACTTTGGACATAAATATGTATGACATGATGATTTTGTTACCATTTACCTAAGGATTGGATTTGGAATTCTTCTTTGAGATGTTTCGATAAGTATTGGAGTTTGACGAAATTTTAGTGAGGAATAAATCTTTGACTAGATTATTTTAGAATGAAAGATGTTAATTTTTTACTTATTAAAATAGATACAGTTCAAATTTTATTTTTAAGATTCTTCAAGAAACTTGGGATCTTTGATTTCTAAGTAAATAATAAACTATCTTCAAAAATATATTTTAAATTATAGAAACTGATCCTCAGATGAACGTGCTCAAAGAGACTAACTCTTTAGCTTTAGTAAAGATAAAATTCGAAGTACACATGTTCCATTTATGTAGGCTTTTAGACGTACTTTCGTATCGAAGCTAGAATTATTTCTGTTTATGAATAGCTACCACTGGTGCGGATTTTAGATTCTATTGAAACGTACGACTTTATTGCGCCTTCACGTGTAGAAAAAAATTAAAAGTAAATAGAGTACGTAGAATTTATTTAAACAGGCTTTTGCCCTCGGTTTCACTCATATCATTTGATTAAATTAATATTGCTATGCAGAACTGCGTCTATACTTTATTTAGCTGTTTCTGAGGAACTGCACATTTTTCTTGAAGATCATGTTTTTTTTTGGATCTTTGGTAATGCCTTTGGAATATTAAAAAAATCGGTGGAAAAGTTGAATGGAAGCTTTAGATAGAAAGAAAGCGACAAATTCATAGCTTCGTTTTGTAATATGCACTAATTGATACCACTTCCTATGATCCGCTTCTCCATAAAAAAAATTCATTCCCTATATTATCCCTTTCAATGTCTAATCGATGTCTGTATCTAAAGTTCACCGTTTTTTTACATTACTATATCGGTACATTGAACGTAACAGACAGAATAACAATCACATTCATATTATCTTTTAGTATAAAATAGGATACAAAGAAAAATCAGAGCAACGTGGAAATCTATTTCTTAAGTTAAAAGCGTACGTGTAAAAGATACTCATTAAAGTTTTATAAAGTAAATACACTTAGACTTTAAATATATAATTTTCTTCTCGTCGTGTCATGAGGAAAATCTGCCTGGAGCGTTGCGCAGATATACAAAATCTAACTTAAAACTGGGTATACAGGAAGAATTTGAATGAGTTGGTCGGATTTCTGTTTTACCTATCTTGTTTTCCTTGGTGGAGCTGGTATCATTGTGGTTTGAGGTTTGTTAATTTTGTTTTTTGTCACTTGTCCCTAATTTAATAAATGTACTTGGTACCCAATGTACAAGCAAATGAGATATGCGGAGTTTATTTCTCTACTACGTATTTCCTGTTAGTGGTATTTATGAAAATGGTGGAATATGAGTGTTGTGTAATTAAGTTATTATTGCTGTTCATTCATACTTTCAGCACTAGAGGAGTTTAAAAGAGCTTGCGTGAAAAATAGGATGTAAAGGTAAATATGGAATTTTAACTCTTTTTAAAGGTGGTGAACCAAACAAAGTGTAATTACAGGAATTATGAGCATCGATCGAGTTAGCCTGGATAATGTAAATTAGTATAATTAAGCAATTACTCTGCTAATATAAACGCTGCTTCCAGCTTAATAATGTATCCTCATCCTACAATTGGACGTATTTAGTCGCGAGCTGATTACTAGTCTAGGAATATCTTTAGCTAGTTTGTAACTATGAATATCTCTTTCTTTCTGTAGTTTGCGTAAAATAAATATTTTATTACAAATGTTAAGTTCTACTCCCAATTCCCTTCTCTAAGTCATTCCCAGTTTTTATCTATTTATGTTTTTTCTTTCATTCCTTCTCCATGATCTAAATGCCGGCACGCAATCTGGTGTTACAAATGTCCACGGGTGGCAGTGATTATCACCTGATGGTAAATCAGGTGATCTGTTAGCTCGTTTGTCCCCTATCCTATATAAACAAAAGTAACCGAATCTACACAATACCTTTATTTATACTGAAATTCAGTGAAATTAGTTAGACAGCTTAGGCGTGAAAACCTGCTTTCACATTTATAATGTTACTATGAAATTATGAATTTCAGCTCATTTCATTTTAATTATTTAGTTAATGGCCTTCCTTAATTCTAGGAAACTCAAAGGGGATTTATCGGCGCAGTCGAGATTCCAATCTCAATTAAATTTTAAAGGTTCTCCCTTTTCATATTGAAAACGGAGTTTAATAACTTTCCTTCGTGACATTGGTGAAATCTGTGATCATTTCGCGTTACTAAAAGCATTTTAACTCTTTGCTATTTATGTACATTTTGAAGGAAAATACTGCCAGGGCCCCGATTCAAATAACTCAAAGTGCGTTCGTTTGCGTTTAGACTTGACTTTCAGAATCAGGACCCAGATAATAATCGATATAAAAAAACATATGTTTTTTTTTATAAGCTATCATAATTCGTGTCTCTAAATATCTTCAATCTTCAATCTCCATTTACGTGTACAGTTAGTAGTTTGTTTATATTTATTCGCAATGAATAAATTCCTTTATTTCTTGATATCCTCAACATATTTCGCCTTCCTTAATGAAATTCTTTTGGCGTTTCTCCAGCGCTAACATTTTACGCGCCAATTCTTTTTTTTTACTGTGATTTTGACAGATGATACGAGATTCGTTTTATTCAGCCAACCGTGATATTTTGACAAGTCTCTATTTTTTAAGGTTATATAAATGGTATACCGTTTATAATGACTAAATAAATATCTTTTGGGTTTCATTACTTGGCTTAAAATGAGTATATCGGAAAAATAATTAATGAATTTTCACGAAGACTTTTCACGAAGACGAAAAGTCTAAAATATACATTTTTAGGCGTTATGATTTTTAATTAATTCTTACATCACTATTTTTTTAGATTCAAACTTATACCGTCGTTGCGAAAAACCAATAATCTTCCTTTTCATTACGTTCCTTAATGCAAAATTACAATTAGTACTTTTTAATTCTCCTCGAAAATGTACCAAATTATTTAATCCAGGCCATAAATCATTCAACAAGAGTAACCCAAGATTAGAACATCATTCTAAAATTCCGAACCGAATCTTGTACAAATTAATTTACAATCCAGAAATTCTCAGTGTTAATGATTACAGTTTTCTCAGGAACAAATGGAATTTCTTCGACCGTTTCCTCAATCATTAAGGAACTGATGACGTCATGGTAGTTTCAAGAATAACCCAAAATGAACCTTATTTGTATGGGATTAGGTATCATAGTTGTAATTAGATCATTGTTAATACTTTAAGGTGATAATCCAGTATTAAGTAAAAACGGAAATAATTTCCCAGTATCGTGCTAATGTTACAAAGAACAAAGTTTTGGTTATTATTTTCTTATACTTGTTCTGTTAGAACTTTCATCTCACGACAGTTGATTGTTTGGAGGTTTTAAACTACACATCATGTTTCTAATGTATAAGTTATGAGTGATAAGTTAATTAGGTCAAAGTGAGATAAAACTTTAACCGCTTTCATCGTTCCAGTTATCTATTTCAGGAAACTGTCAAAACAATTAGTGATACCTACGTCAAAACTTTATGGGGTATTTGTTTACTATTGATATGTTGATTTATGATTAAGATATTTGACTATGTATTTAGTAATTTGTTGTGAATTGAAGAATAGAGTTAATTAGATTGTTTCTGTGTAGCTCTTTAGTTTAAAGGGCAACTAACAATAAGTGTTAAAATCTATCGAGATAAGTAAGAAATGAGTTATTCAATTCATGTCATTGTTTTTCTCTCATTGTAATAAATTTAAAAATGACTTTCTTCTTAACCGCACTTGCTATTTCATCTCCATCTAAAGTGATATGTTTTAATAAATAATCTGCTAATCTGTTCTCATAATATGGCACAACTAAATACATAAAATATATTCAATGAAATAAATACAAGCTTTTCCGTTTCTTTCGTTAGCCAAGTAAATTACAAGGTTTTAACTTCTCCCTGTACCTATTTCACGTCCCTTTTACCTTGTAAAAGGTATGTATTTTTAATTGAAATTCCTTGCCAGCAACGACAGTCGGATGTCTGAACTCTCAAGTCGACGTGTTACTGAGTAATGTATTCGGGGCTGGTATTTTCAAGAAAATGTTCGAAATGAGAAGAAATGTCCAAGTTTTATTTAGTGGAAGAAAATAATGGAATCGTTTTTTAATTAAAAGTAAAGTTCTGAAATGAGATTCCTTTTTTGGGTCAGATTCGGATTATTATCTTCTAATTTCATATTTTCTTTAGTGTGATCTTACCTACTCTTGCTTACAAAATAATATTGCTTCGTTTATTTGGGTCATAGCCTGATGTAGTTAGTTTAATGACTTTATATAATATGACTATAACAGTATTAGTATTTTGTATTTAGACCGTTGACCGTTTTGTATGTGGCTCGTTCAAATAAAGGAACACTTCAAATTTTTTTTCATTGCAATCTGTAACAGTTATTGACTTAAAGCGTAACGTTAATGTGCATAAATCACATTACAATATGCGATAAAAATTGTAAAGTTCAGTTTTGATCTGTGTGTTTTATCTATGGGGTCATTTAGATTCAGCTATTTATCATCATACTAATATTATAAAGAGAATAAATTTTTTAGGGAGTCACGCATAATTTAACGACCCATTTGACGTAGTTCCTGCAAACATCGTTTCCGGAATGTCAAAAGACCGAAATAAACTACAAAATCCCTACTTGTAGCGTTTTCCCCTCTCCTTTATTTTGCTAATAATTTACTAACGTTAAATTTATTGGGCTATTGAGTTTGTCCGCTTTAAAACTTACAATTAGGTTGATTATTCCAGCAGCATTTTGAAGACAATTTTAATTGGCTATAAAATTTTAAAAAAATGTAAATAAATGAAGTGACTATGCTATTAGTGGCCATTGCTCCGTCTTCTAATTATTAAAATAGCCTCATATTAATTGATTCTAAATCTGTACTAAAATGATGTTTTTAGTTCAAACAAGTAATAGACATGAACAATCTAACATAAAAGCATACTACAATACCAACGGTAGCTCGCTAAGATATTATTTTTAAAATCTAAAGTACAAACTCCATCAAGTGCTTATACAATACAGCCATCTTAAAATCTCTGTGAAGATTGTAACATTTATTTACAATACAGTCAACATTTATTTGTTCTATAATCTTGAATTCTGGATGGTCTCCATAACCGGATAAGACTCGATGGCTCTTTGAATAAAGAATAGGATTTGAATTTGCAAGATTTCGCCTGATGAAGACGTAAAGGAAACCGCAAAGATTGACTTATGAATAACTTTATAATTTTTTGGTTACCGGTCTTGATTTCGATGTAAATTGACGTTGTTTCAGGTATATCGATCACGTAAAGACTGGTAGAGTACTGAAAATAACACAAATTTCAAATTTCCTTAAGGGAATATAATCATTTTAAGGAAAATACTCAAAACACTTATAACATTGTCAACACGGTAATGCATAACACACTCGTTGTGTCCACCAAGCTAGTTTAAGAAAATATAAAAATAAACCTTCTAGATTTTTTTAAAAGTGACTATTTCAAATTAATTGCACCATTCTCATTTAAGCGGTTGAAATTAATCCGCAGACCGCCTTTGTCTTCAGCGAAATAGGTCAGGACTTTGCGTTGAAATGGAGACCTAGTTAAATGAAGGCTGGCTTAACGTGCCTTCTAACTCTAGTTATAAAACTTTCTTGGCTGGCTCGGGCACCTGAGATGGTGAGAGGTCATCAACTAGATTTCACCTAAGATTTTGAGCTCGTTTTAGATTGGGTGTCAGCAGTGTCTACAGTCTGTGAAGTTTGATTATACCAAATTTTAGCAGTGATAAAATACATGGTGTATTTAGAAAGGTTAGAGAAATTTTCGTAGGTGTCTCTAAATACTTTAATGAAGATTAAAGGGTGTATTATATGTATACAGACAAAAACGATACAAATACTTATAGACCAATATTCTTTGTACATCGACAAGAATTGACAATTACCTGTGCCCGAAATTGGAGCAAATCCACATATAAACGCCAATATGGTTTAATTCTCTTTCGTATCTTCAAAAGCAATTTTGTATTGGTTGATTGGTAGCTGTATGTAGCTTAATTTAGCTCAATGTGCTTGCCGGTAATGGCGTAAATGGACGTTTTCCTTTATCAGGAAAATAGATTGTTGAAATTAGGATCGTCGTTTTATGCGATCTCACATGGTCTCTCTGTTTTTCAGTTTATCGGATTTGTAATATTTAAACGAATTGTTTTCAAGCTATTTCTTTATTGGATTAAAAACCAATTAACGTTTAGGCTGATTTATTACGTACGTGTAAAAGATAAACTAAAAAAATGAAGTAGGTATGTGGGATAGTTTGCAGATGGACACTATTTATTTCGCAGAATTACTCATTCTTTTGTAAATTTACTTCAGCTGTGATTTAATGTTATGAAGATACCGTAAAAATGTAACCCAAAATTATTTTCTCATTCATCCAAATATTTTGAATATGAGATTGTATAATTAAAGCCAGATTTGTTTTATTATTTCAGGTCATTTTGGTACACATTTGGGAATAACTTTACAATAATACATCACCTTGAAAATTATACTCCTTGATATGAATTCTGAATTTGGAACATAAGTTAACACAAGCAATTACAAGCATTTACATACATATTACACATTTTAATTACTCGTACTTCCGTGAATTATGACCTGATGTCATCTACCAAGTTTATATCAAAAATTTACGGACCTAGCTTCACCTTAATTGCTTTAGGCTCCTATATCATTCTGTCCAGACTTACTTTAGTGGCTATTATTATTCATAACTATAATATATTTGGTAATTTATTTCATTTTATGATTAACAGTCTTATTAAAACTACTACATTCTCTCACCCCGCGTAAGTTGCTTTTAGTCTTTTAGTTTTCGTAATTAGGTACCTACCTACTTAAATATAGTTCTGAAAAATAATAAATTGATAATTCTAAATTAAAGTTTAATTATTTTATAACTAGGTAATCCTGTTATACTAATTTTTTTTTAAATAATCTCATGTTCGTAAGTAAGTTTAAGTATACCCAATATCGTTTGTCGTTAAAGATCAGTAGTTTCAAATGTCCATAGTGCCCATCGTTCTTTTTATTTCTTTTTTTATTTGCTAGAAATTATGTAAGTAAAAATTGCGACTGTCAAACGAGAAAAATGAAACTTTTACTCTTGAAACTGGTATGTAAAAAAGTATACAGTTTATTTTATGATATGACCTGGCAGCATTAATCTAGGTAGCCTTACTTACATTGTAAATGTCAATAAATGTGTATGATAATATAGGTACTGATATGCATACACTGTTAATGAGTCCTTTAAGTTGTAAATTATATGTAACTCCACGAGGAAAACACAAGTGTAGGTCTCTTTTTGTACCGTCAATCGGTTAGTAAACATTGGCTCGATTTGTACGTGGGTGGTCAATATCCTACAAGTTCAGTCAAGACCTCCAACGTGTAACATAAAGATTACTTTTATGTTTGTATGTTTTATGAGTTCTCGTTATCATTCGTATTCATAT